>JAOXYD010007057.1:0-15358 GCA_028565735.1 Pinacopodium congolense | reverse complement strand
TAATTTAAAATATAATTAAAAAATTTTCTATTTCAATAAAATAGTTTTAATTTTTTTAAAAGATAAGATATATATTTGTTAATTAAACTTAGAAATTATTTTTGATAATACAAAAATTAATTTTAACTTGAATTTAATGGATTTTATAGGTTTATAACTAAATTGAAAATTTTTTTAAAGTTTAAAGTTACTCGCTGAATTGAAAACTTTTTAAGTTAGGGGTGTATATGGGGACGATAGTACTACACTTTTATCACATAAATGCTGACGTGACAAAGTCCGATTGTTACATCAACATTAAGTTAATAGAATGAACTTTTTGATCTTAATTGAAAATTTTTTTAAAGGTTGATTACTCAATTGAAAAATTTTAAAAGTTTATCACTTAACTGAAAAAGTTTTAAAAGGTTAGTCACTTATATCACTATTATCCCTTAAGACTATGTTTTTCTTTATTAATCTTGATTTGAAGTTTGGTCATATTTCAAATCAACTTAATAGGCTTTAAGATTAGGAAATAAACTCCTGGATTTTCAATTTCAGCACTCAAACTCTCATAAATAATCAAAGTTTTGACATGCAATGATTAATTTGTCTTGTTTTTTATTATTTCGACAACCTAAGTTGATTTCTAAAGTCTTAGATTATTTATTATTCCAACAACGTGTATCCTGAAGACCTCAACATGAGTGTTGGGTCCTTGGGACCTTAACATAGGTATAGAAAGACTTACGTTGAGGTCCCCAAAATCCGCATTACGAACCCTTATTAACATTTTGGAGAGTGCCTAATTTGCATTCTTTTTACATAATTCTCCAATTAATCATAATTTTCTACAAATTAAATAATTACAATTGATAATTAAATGTTTAAACTGAAATTAGGGGTTGAAGCATAAAAAAATTCATTGAAAACACAATTAATTTGACCCCTATCAATTTTCCCATACTTAAGCATTTGCTTATCCTTAAGTAAATCAATTAATCATCAATTTCATAATAGGATATAATCACATGAAAATTAATTCAACATCATCAAACAAATCATCGAAAAGAATTTTTAATTTTATCGATCAACATAAATCGATGAGATGTTATATAATCAATTAATCGTATTAAATCATAAATAGGTTCAAAGAACATTATAATTAATCAAAGTTCAAACTAAGTTAAAAACTCAATTCTACATGTAAAATACACAAAGAAAAATGTAACACTTTTTAAAAATAATTTCACATATATTATTCATTTATAATAAAAAAGTCGTGTGAGTTTTTAAGCTTAGTTAAGAAGTCACTTATTCTTTTTATGCGAAGGTGAAAATTTTATCATAAAAGGAAAATTTCACAAATTATAAACTATTATGAAAAAGATGATTAAAATGATATACTTTCGGGTAAATAACATAAGTTTGCAATAGTCAAATCTCTCCCCCATACTTAAATTGAACATTGTCCCCAATGTTCAAAAATCACAAAATAAAACACAAAATATGAGAAAAAGGAAAGGAATACACTCGTATGGTATGACCATGATAATGCTCCGGTAAGGTGAAGTGCAACAATTGAAACCACCAAAAATATCGAACACAGAAGGTAGAAAATAATGAAAATATGCTCCACTATCATAAATATGTAATCGAAGTACATTCAAGGAGGGAGAATACGACTGAAAGGAAATAACTAAATATAAAAAATAGCATAAATACAACAAAAATATGAAAACATAACAAAAGAAACTAAAAACAATAAAATGAAAACACACGGAAAATAAATAGCATAAACAAACATCCTAAAACAAAATGAAAGAATAGTCCAAAAGGAGCTAAAAATTGGGAGTCCCTATCTCAGGCTTGATAACACTCTTTAATTCATTCCATTTGAAGCTCCATACGATCCAGCTGGTCACAAAGTTCTACATGAAGCTCTAAAATTTTAGAAGAGAGTTAAGTCTCTATCCTCAATAGAATAGTCATAAGGTCGATCTGAGGAATAACTTTAGGAGGAGGAGCCTCAAAAGCAGGTGAAGCTGGATGCGGTAGATAGACACTCGAGGTAGCCTTAAAATAAACTCACCCATAACCTCCTTGGGTGCTACAAAAGGGACATTAGGAATGGGGTGGATTATCAAGTCTCTCTCCCTCCTGCAACCTGTGCCACTGTCCTCTAACATAAGAATATTGCCACAACTTATGTGTGACAATGGAGATCTGCTGACATACTCTATCCTTAAGTTCCTTAAAACCAAATAGAACTCCTACTACCTGGAAGATTTGAGTCAAAAGGTAAGGAAAGTAGAAGTTCTTACTTGGCCTTTGCATTTTAACCACATCATTCATGTTGATAATGAAAAAACCAGCTAGTGGTAATCCTTAAATGGCATCCAAACCATGCAATATCTTATATAGAAGACAAGCATAATCAAACCTCACCTAATTAAGTCCACTAGTCATAGGTGCCACATTATCACTCAATAGTGTTATAATGATATGCTCCCTAACTCTTAAATTTAAATTAGTAAACGCTGAGGAGTTCTCCTAACCCTAGGGTATCTCAGGCTTTAGCAACCGAGAAACTGAGATCGGATGTAATTGAATCTATATGAAAAGGATCCCTAGCCCTCACATAGACATAACCCTCATCTGGGACTCTTAAAAAATTTGAAAGAAATGCATGAGTGAGATGAATAGGAATACCTTTTACAAAACTTCGAATCTCAATGGTATCAACCTCATCTTTCTCTTCAATGTTTGTGAAGAACTTGTAAACTAAGGTCAAAAAATAGGATCCTAAAAGGATAAGCACCGACTCCTAACTTAAAGTTCTAAAAGCGTTGGAGAGATAGAACATAGCCTCCAAATCTAGATGGATCAATGCTCCATAATAAACTTATTTGTCCTATGATCATGGAACCAATCAGAATTATCCCAAGCAGTAAACCTATCGAAATTGAAAGAAGGCCTCTTGTAGGAAGGCTAGCCTATGGATATTTGAGATTCCATCTGATCAAATATTTTGTAGTAAAGTAGTCAAGATATGCACAAAATTGCTTAAGATGAATAATATACTCCAGTCACTCTAGCTAAAATATTCCTTAGTAGTCAAAAAATTCCTTTATCACTAGGAAGAATGGTTTAGTGTAAAATTGGTACCAACTAATAATTCTTGATAAATGGAGTGGATAGGTACCAAAATACACAACAAAACAACAGAAAATGGAAAATAATGTGAGGGGCGGTGATTTTATGTTAAAGTGGTGAAAATGGATTATTCAAGGTGATTTAAGGGTGGAAATGAGTTTAGAATACAAAATAATGAAGGAAAATGGTAAAAATTTTGAGTTTTGAGCTAAAAATAATAAAAAAAAGTGGTGGCTGGAGTTTGAAGATGATGAATGGTAAAGAAACAGGATCTTTTACCATTTATCCCAAAACTGCATCATTTTTTACTGCCTACGAAGTTTATCAACGGTTGAACCAGACCTTAATAATGGTCTCCAACCGCCATTGATAGGCATCATCAAGCTCTTTAGACAACGCAGTATAACATGGGTCAAACAAACATTAATGGTCATCAAACTAGACCATTTCTAATGGTTTATTAACCTCTTTTCAAGTGAATTTAAATCCTAAAACTTCACCAAATTCTTTCTAAATCAAGTCCCTAACAAAATTAAGATAATTATTCATCAAATTGCTTTAGAATTGAAATTTTAAAAACTTAAAAAATAAGAAATTACACCAAAAACAAAGGAAACATTAAAGAAAGCACACCATCCCTAAATAAAACACTCTAAAAGGCTTTAAAACATTATACTAAGGTCCTACCACAAAAAATAAAAGCAAGACACACACAAATAACTAATTACAGAGGAAAAATCCTAGTTTAGTGAGGATAAAAAAGTAATAGATTCTTAATAGACTCCTCAACTGAACTAACTTAGCCTTTTTCTTATTTACTTTGAAATTCAAGTGATCATTAGTTGCTTCAATTGCCCTAAATGGATAAGCTTTAATCACTTCATACATCCCTATCCATATTAATCTTAATTTTCTAAGAAACAACTTCAATCGAGAATTGTAAACCAAGACCTTGTCACCATCCTTAATCTTTTGATGAACGATATGCTTATCATGACATTTTTTAACTCTTATACATTTTAGATTTTTCATAAGTATTGAGATGAAACTCATTCCACTCATTCTACTGCAATATCATATCTTCTCTAACTTTCCTCGAGTGGACATTCAAGAAATTTATGACCCAGTATGCTTGATGCTTTATCTCTTTAAGTAAGTGACAAGACTTTCCATAAACCAACTTGTAAGTAGACATTCCTATTAATATCTTAAAAGCATTTTGATAAGCGTATAAAACATCATCCAACTTCATTAACCAATCCTTCCTCGAAGAGCTAACAGTCTTTTCCAAAATTCTCTTAATCTCTCGGTTGGAAATTTCAACCTGACCACTAGTCTGAGAATGATAAGGTGTTGCAATATTATGGGTAGCATCATACTCAGTTAAAAGGGAATCAAATTGTTTGTTGCAAAAGTGAAATCCTTAGTCACTTATAATTAATCTTAGTGTCTCAAATCGTGTAAAAATATTCTTCTTTAAAAAACCAAATACATCATTATTCAGAAGAAAAATTGTTTTATCCTATTTACTCATGTAATCAACAGCCACTAAAATATATTAGTTAGAATATGATGTAAGAAAAGGTCCCATGAAATCAATATCCCACACATAAAAATTTCATAAACCAAAATGTTATAGTGGCATTTTATGTCTCTTAGAGATATGTTTGACCATTTTACAATTGTCACAAGACTTGAAAAATTAAAATGCATCCCTAAAGAAGGTGGATTAAGAAAAACCACACTACAACACCTTATGTTTAGTATTAATAGGAGTGTCCTCCAATTTCTTAAGAATGACAATGATTTAAAATGGAAGGCACTTCCTTTTTAGGTACACATCTCCTAATGATTTCATTAGTATATATCTTGTATAAAAAAGGGTCATACTAAAGCTATCTTTTTATCTCTGAAAATATTTTATTCTTTTGTTGGTAAAAAAATCAAGAGGTAGCACATTACTAACTAAGTAATTCATAATATCTACATACCATATCAAGGTAAGCACGGATAGTAATTATTTTTTTGGAAAGACCTCCATGATGTCTTGGTCTTCTCCTTTTTCCATCACTTCTTTACTCAATCATAACAAATGGTCAGCCAAAAAATTTTCTTTTTCTTTCTTATCTCTTATTTCAATGTCTAACTCATATAAAAGGAGAAATTATTAAATCAATCCTTACTTTGCATCTGATTTGTTCATCAAGTAATGAGAGTTAAATGATCTATATACACAATCACCTTATAAAGCATCAAATATGATCGAAACTTGTTAAAGGTGAGCACCACCATTAAAATCTCCTTCTTAGTTATGGAGTAATTCTTTTGAGCATTATTTAAACTTCAACTTGTATAATAAATGAGATGAAAAATTTTGTCTTTCCTCTGCTCAAGAATAGCACCAATTGCATAATCACTTGCATCATACATCAACCCGAATGGAAGAGACCAAAACAAGATAGGAGCACTAGTGAGTTTTTCCTTTAACAACTAAAAGGAACGCATATAATTATCATCAAAATTAAAGATAACGTCCTTGGTCTAGACATTAGTTAAGGGCTTAAAAATATTGGACAAATTATTGGTAAACTTCCTGTAAAATTCAACATATCCGAGAAAACTTTGAATCACTTTAATTGAAATAGGTGGTGGAAGTTGAGTAATAACTTCAATTTTTGTTGGATTTACCTCTATTCCCCAACTCGAGATCTTATGACTCAATACAATGCAGTCTTGCACTATAAAATGACATTTTTCCTAATTTAAGACTAAATCAGTCTCTTCACATCTTATCAAAATCTTCTCCAAATTTTCCAAACAAGCATTGAATGATGTGCCAAATATAGAAAAATCATTTATAAAGACCTTAATGCAAGTTTTAATCTTGTCCACAAATATTGCTACCATACAACACTGAAAAGTAGTGAGGACATTACACAAGCCCAAAGGTATGCGTCTATACATAAAAGCGTCATAGGAATAGGTGAATGTTGTCTTTTCCTAATCTTCAGGAGCAATAGGATTTTGTAAATATCCGTTATACTCATCTAAGACATAATGAAAGCTATACCCCTATAATCTTTTAATAACTTGATCTATGAAAGGTAATGGAGAATGATCCTTTCGAGTAGCATCATTTAATTTGAGGTTATTGATGTATATATGTCATTCTATTACCTTCTTCATTATAATCAATTCATTCCAATAATCCTGAATGACAGTATTTCCTTTTTTCTTGGGTACCACTTGAATTAGACTAATCTAAGTTGAATTAGAGATAGGAAAATTTATTTTAGCATCTAGAAGCTTCACTACTTCCTTCATGTTTAGATTTAATATGCACTGTAGTTGGACTAAAGGCCTACTTCCTTCTTTCATGAAAATCCTCTGAGTGCAGATAGAAATACTTAACCCTTTGATGTTAATTAGGTTCCAACATAAATCACTTTGATGCTCTTGAATAACTCTTAATAATCTCTCCTCAATCATATTGGTCAATGACGATGAAATGATCACAAGTAATTGTGATGGAAGAAATAAGAAATTATATTTGAGATGCGAGGGAAGATGCCTAAGGTCTAAAGTCGGTGGCTCTTCAACAGATGACTTTGGAAGGAATTGATCAGTCTGTTTAATTGTTCATACCTTCTAGCTTGAATCTTACTAAAGGCCTCTTTCCCAACTTCTTGTTCTTCCAACACTTCCTCTTCTTCCATCTTCACAGAGCATGGATGACTTAATATTAACCTTTTTTAATGGAGCATAATAAAGAAAAATGAATGGATCACTTTGAATGAAACTAGCTCTAATGAATTTACAGAAATTTAAGGTATATGGATTCCTTATTTCTCTGAACACATTAAACTCAATCTCCTCTTCTTAAAGTCTAAGGATGAGTTTACCTTCATGAACATCAATTGATGCCCCAACAGTAGTTATAAATGGACATCCCAAGATAATAGACACTAGGCTATCCTCCTCCATATCTAAAATAAGGAATCAACGAAAAAAAATGAATTTATCTAACTTGACAAGAACATCCTTAGTGATTCCCCTCGGGTACATCCTTGATACACCAGTCAATTGTAATTAGACTGTAGTGGGTTTAAGCTCTTCTAATCTTAGCTTCTTGAAGATAAACATAGGCATCAAATTGATACTAGTTCTAAGATCCATCAAAGTCCTATGTATCTATAAGCTACCTATTGTGCAAGGAATGATGAAAATATTAAGATCCTTGAGTTTTGGAGGTAATTTCTTCAGTTGGATAGTAGAAAGCTTCTTATTACGTTTTCCACTCTCATACTTCTCTAATCTCCTTTTCTTAGAATCTCTTTCAAAAACTTTGTAAAAAAGGGCATCTGGGCAATTGCTTTGGGAAATGGGATATTAATATGCAATTTTTAAAATATTTCTAAGAATTTCCTAAATTTCATGTCGAGATTTGTATTCTTTAATCTTTGAAGGTAAGACATCATAGGTTTTTAAGGTTAGACATTTGGGTCTACAAATAACCTTGGTGACTTCTCAGTACTTTCACTCTCAACTTTCTTCTCTTTTTTCTTCTCACCTTCTTCATTTCTCCCTCTTTTTTCACTCTCTTCATCTTTCCCCTTATTTTCACTCCCCTTACTTTTTTTTCTTTTTCTTCTTACTTCCTTCTCTCACTTAACCACTCTTCCACTCCTTAGGTTAATAGCTTTTACACACTCTTAAGGATTGGCTACGGTCATGCTAACAACTTACCGTATAGCCTTTCTTGTAAGAGTTGTGATATTTGCCCTACTTAAGTCTCAAAATTCTTGGTATAAACCTCATGATTTTGCATCCTTGACTCATTTGATTGGATGTAATTAAGCACAATCTCTTCAAAACTAGGTAACTCTTTTGGAGGTTGATTGGCTTTAAAGCCAAGTGGAGGGGCTTCTTAATGATTAGCTTGAGGTAGTTATTGGTAGTTTTGATTATTACTCCATGAAAATTTTGGATGGTTCCCCTAACTAGGATTGTAGGTGTTTGAAAAAGGATTTCCTCCTTAAATATTAAAATTGCCAAATTGGACTTGTTTTAATTCTCGGGTAAAAGGACAACCTTCTTAACACTTTAAAGAAGAATCGGAGGTACTTCCACAACTTTAGCATTCAAGTCTATGCTACTACTAACACCACTCACTAAGTTATCTAGGTTCTTGTTCAGTACTTGTATTTGAGCTGCAAGAGCTATTATATCCTTGATTGTATGAATGCCACATGGCTTCCTAAGATGATTTTTAGAATCGTACTGAATGATGTTCATTGCCATCTCCTCAGTTAGATTGTAAGCTTCATTTGGAGCCTTTTCCATGAAATTACGTCTAACTGTGGCATTTGTGATGCGATAAGTTGAAGGTGTAAGACTAGTGTAGAAAATGTCTACTGGTTGCCACGTATGGAATCAATGGCTAGGACACTTTGGAAGCATCTCTATAAATCTCTCCTAACACTTGTATAACCTCTCATGCTCATATTACACAAATGAGTTAATCCCAATTTTCATTTTAGCTATCTTGGCATATGGGAAAAATTTAGCTAAAAATAGCTTAATCAAATCGTCTCAAATAGTAATGAAACCCAATTGAAGTATAGATAATCAGGCTTTAGCTTTATCTCTAAGAGAAAAAGGAAAAAGCCTAAGCTTCATCGCATCTTCTAAAACCCCATTGCTTCTAAAAGGAACATAAATGTCTAAAAAGTTTTGCAAGTTGTTGATTTGGATCTTCAAAAGTTGACCCTCTAAATTATGAAGACCTAACTATGTAAATGATACTATATGAGATTTCAAAATTATTGGCATTGACTCTAGGCCAAACAATGTTGGCTACAGTTTTACCTCTATTTTCCATTACTATGTCCATTATGGTTGGTTCTCTAAGTTCTTCTTGGGGTCATATGATTACACGTTCTTGAGGGTCCATTTCTACAAGTTCTGATTCAGTGTCACTAGATGTTCCTATTTCTAAAGGATTAGACATTATAGCTCAAGATTCTTTCTTTTTCCTATGAAGTGTGCACTCAAGCTCTAGATTGAATTCTAGTGTTTCAGGATTTTAGTCTTGTATATGCATACAAACTTAAATGAAATAACCAAACAATAGTAAAAGACTAACTAAGCAAGCAAATAGTATAAGTAATATAACAAAAAGAAAAAAATCACTCAAAATTTAAAATAACAAAAATATTGCACAAAAATTCAGAAAAATAAAAAATAATATAAACAAGTGCTAGAGTAATTGACACAAATTTATCCCCAATATTCTAACTTCTTCCTTGGCAATGGTGTAAATAATTTGTTGTGTTGGTTTTGGTGACTTAATTTTAACATAATTTAAACTTTGATTAAATCAACGTGTAGGCAAGTGTACATATCACACAAGTAATACAATGGAGTATTTTTTAAGACTCCAAGGGTCAATCTCAAGGGAAAATTCTATGATTATTAGGTTAATTAGCTTACAATTATCAAGGAAAATCCAATTGATTAATTAAAAAGCTGAAAATTATAAATTAACTTAACAAACAATGTAAAATGAATTTTAAGTTATTTAAAAAATTATTAAAAATTACCAAATAATAGAAATCGGTTAAAGAATAGGTAATTAATGGAGCAATTAAAATTTTTGGAGACTGATTTAAAGCATCTTCACAATTTTAAGACAAAGCTATGGTAAAGATTAAATATTTTCCTTATTAATCCTAATTTGAAGTTTGGTCATGCATCAAATCAAGTTAATAGGCTTTAAGATTAGGAAGTTACCTCTTGGAGTTTTAATCTTAGAACTTAAACTCTCACAAATAATAAAGATTTGGCCATGCAATGATTAATTTGTATTATTTATTGATTATTCTAATAACCTAAGTTGATTTGTCAAATCTTTGATCATCTATTAATCTTTCTTAATTGACAAACTTAAAAATAGACTATCTAGACCTTCAATAAACAATAATCAATCCCTTAAACATCAATAAATGCTTACTAAATCAAATTACACACCAATCCTTAGCTAAAAATTGATTAACCACACATATTAATAAAAGTAAGTGAAACAAAAATCTTAAGTAACATACTTTAATTAATCTAAAAATAAAGAAGTAATAAATGAGTTTAAGTTGAGAAAACACCTAAGAGATGCTCCTGAATGGGTTGCAGGTTCTAGAGAATGATCTCAGCTCCTTCACATCTCAAAATCACCATTCAAACTTCAAAAAAATCAAAGAACATTAAGCACAAGACTTTGATTAATGTTAAAAATAGAGTATAACATGAAGAAATATAACTCTAAAATGATCTTCAATCTTAGATATGTCTCTTAATAACAAGATCTAATGTTTAGCAAACCAAAAAAAAAAATTCAAAATACAAATTTTTGAAGGTGAAGAACACTAAGTACACTAAGGAAGAACAAAGGAAAGGTGTAGAGAAAATTTTCAGATGTATTCTCCTTTAATTATGGCATCTCTCTTTTTATTTTCCACTTGTAGGAGCTTAAGGAAAACCCTCTTTTTCCTTAATAGATAGAGCATTAATTTATAGCCATGCCTCAGCTAAAATTATGGAGATTTAATGGCTAATTTACTTGTCTATTTCTACAACGGTGGTTTGACTCGAAGCTTAATGATAAGCAATGCAACCTTCGTAAAGGCCCTACTATAGCATACCTTAACACAAGTCTTGGGGCCCTTAACGTAGGTCTCTCTAGACTAATTAAAATTGTGCTTAATTGCATAATTTTCAAATTAGTCACAATGTTTTGTAAATTAAACAATTCCAATTGATAATTAAACATTTAAACTGAAATTAAGGGTCAAAACATAACAAAAATTTGTTGAAAACACAATCAATTTAGCCCATATAAGATTTAAATTTTCTTTTTTATTTTTGACATTAAAATCAACTCCAACACACAAAGTACAACATTTAATCAAGAAATACTATTATGAGTAATCATTAATAAGTTACAAGATGAATGTTTAAGCTATTCAATAATAAGAGCTGGTTATAACCTCGAGCAATAGATCTAGGTTAGTTTCCAAGTTGATAGAAGGTGTTGTGGAAGTTTGAGATTAGTTAATCTTGCCATTAGGACTTCCCTTATCCAATATAATGTTTTTTTGTATCATAATTGATACTTTCTCTCACAACCCCTAAATTTTTTTTATTTATCTTCATCCATATGGCCTAAAAGCAACAGTTAAACCCATTCTTGAATGTAATGTAATCAGGTTTTGTAGGTTTTTGGTTTAAGTAGGCTAATTAACTATATTAAACCATCCTTGCACATGAAAACATTAAAAAATTATATATTTTAAGTTAATCCATAGTTACACAGGACAACATTAATAAATTAGATGTTGTAGGTTAATCCGTAATTGATTGGAATGACTACACATGAAGTATAGATGTTCAAAACTTTCAATTTCCCTTCTATATAGTTTACAAGTTTTATCCCTAATATTTTAGCTTTTAGCTCAATTTAATATATGTAACTATCTTTTACTATAAGCCATAAGAAGATAGTATTTTAGGAAGGTTGTGTTTGAACCATACCTGTTTGCACTAAATTACATAAGGTGTTGATTCAGTGCCTATTAAGATGAGTTGGTGAATGAAGCAAAAATGAGTGTCTTAGCCAGAGAAATTTGTCATCCTTAGTCTAACTTGGACTATAATCTAGTATGTTATCAATGATAAGGCCTGATCCCTTAAAATTTTGTTTCCACTAGTTTCCATCTATCAGTTTCTCTACTTCGGCATTAAGATAGAGGGCAAATATAAGGGAGTTTATCTTAAGATAGAGGAGAATTATAAGGGAGTTCATCTTAAGTATAAGGTAGAGAAGCCCCGACTTTTTCCAAAGTTCATACCATATCAAAGTGATTTTCCCATTCCCAACTATGTGATTACATTCTTTATTTAAACAGCCTATTAACTACAGTAGTTGCAGCAAGGTACACAATGCATTAGGATTTAACTTAGTTTCCCAAAAGCTCCAACCTTTAGGTGATATTCATGGATTTGTTTCACTTAAGAGTTTGTTGGTTAGTCAAAGTCCTCCATTTTCTCTTATTTAAACTCACTTTGTGGTAGTTGAAATGGATCTTATACTAAGACCTCCCTCTTTTTTGTCTAGCATAACTTCCTTTCATTTCACCTTTTCATTACCATTCTTAGCTATCTCACTATTCCATAGAAAATTCCTTGCCTTCTTCTAAATTTATTTAATTGTCCTTTTTAGGAAGAATTTTGTGTGAATTCTAATATACAAGAAAGTTGTTTAGTATAAACATGATCAACTACATTCTCTTTGCAATCTTGTTGAACTAATTCTAGGTTCATGTCACAACACCTCCCTATTATCTTTTAGATCCTCTCTAGTAATACCTCACACTCCTAATAAGAAGGTTTCTTTGATATTATGGGTAGTCCAAAGTAGGTGATTGGGATATTTTTTTTCATTTGTAGCTTAGTAATAATAGTGATCCTATCTGAAATTTATCTCACTAAAAAATGAAATGAAATGAATTGTATTTTTTTTTCATAATGTTTTAGAATGATGGGAAGGTTTCCATTATAAGATGGAATGAAAAACAACCTTGTAGAAAATGAGAAGATGGCCTTCAAATGCCAAAATACGAATGTTTTGTTTTTGTTTTTACATCTGTTATGAAAAAAGAAATTTAATAACCCCCTTAATCTTTTGATTAAGCAATCTTGAATGTACCTCCATGCATAGAGTGAAGATATAAGGATATAAAGGATCTTCTTACCTTCATCCTCTTTCTCCATTAAAGGCATTTGTAGGTTCCTTATTGATTAAGATACTAAAAGATGTGGATGTTATGCATTGCATGGTCCAATTGAAAAATTAATCAGGAAATCTAACTATCTCCAGTATGTCATTGATGAAGTTTCAATTAATTAAGTCAAAAAGATCAATTATAATAGCACAACCTTTTATAGAATTGGTTTTGTGATAGGATTTAAAAAGCTTTTGATCCATTAATATATTATCTCGAATGTCTATCTCCTTGTTGAATGTATCTTAGGAGAAGTTAATAATTAGATCAAGGAATGATTGGAGCCTAGTAGTAAAAATATCAAAAATAATTTTATAAATAGTGTTACAATAAGAGATCGGCCCATTATCTTGGAAACTAAGGGTTGGAGTTTTTTATAATGAGGAATATGAAGGTTTGCTAATCTCTTTAATAAGCATGTCTAAGATAAAAAATTCCAGAAAAGTATAAATCACCTAGTTTCTAATTAAAGGCTATGAGTGGTAGAAAAAGAAACTATTTAGCCCATCAAATACAAGATCCTTATCAGGGTTTATGCTCTTTCTAAATTGCTCAATTGTTTTTTACTCCAAATAGCTTAGTTAGATTTTGATCTTATTCCTCTATTATTTTTCTTAAAGATGAATTTTGGAAGTGGAGTTGTAGGTTACAATCATCTACAAAACATCACTTTTGAAAATTTGATGTGTCCTTTATATCTTATAAGTCTAACATTATTCTCTCACTCTCATTCTAGAGCTGAGTAATCTTGTTATTGTTTCTTCTACGCATGATTGATTTATGAAAGAACGATTTATTTTCATCTCTATGCTTGATCCATGACACTCTAACTTTTTGCTTCATCACTAAGTGATGGAACTTACTTCTGTTGATATAAGCGCATTCCTACTTTGGTATGTTCCTATCAAGTAGGTTCTTATATCATTCATGTTGTGTATGTTCTAGTCCACTTTTAGTTACTTTAATCTCTTGCGTAGTTGATAAGTTATTTTTTATTAGAGTTTTTAGCTAATCTTTGACCTTAAATAATCTGCTCATGCACTTATTTTGTTTAAACCTTCCACTACAAAATGTGTACCCTTAGAGATTACTATGTCAGATTCTTGTGATTCAGTTAGGTGATTGAACAATCTAATTGGCATGCCTCTACTAGCATCTTCGTAGAGATTAAGGAGTACTCTTAGGTAGTGATATGATGCTAAGGTATTAGAGAAGACAACTTTACTTTCTATGATTTAAACTAAACCCTTGACAGTTAACTAGGGCTCTATAGTGTTTCCACCTCAAGAAACTCCTCCCTTATTGCTTTTTTCCATCAGTTGAAAAGATTACCTTAATATCTAAGATCTATAACACTAAGATTAAATATACAGGATCTATAATCACTATAAATATTTTTTGTTGCACAATTTATCAGTTTCCTTATATAGTAATATGTAGTTAAAGTCACCTAATATCAACCAAGGGAAATCAATATGCTTACTAATGTACAACATTTTATCCCAAATTATTTTCCTTTGGAAAGAGAAATTAGTAGCATACATCTTGATGAGTATTAGTTAGAAGAATGACTCCAAGTTTATGTGCTAATCACTTAATATGACATTATATACAGACAATATCGTAGGATCATAACCTAATATAATCCTTCCATTGTTATGAAATTGATGATAGGATATCATCTTCCATTCTTTGTGAAAAAAAAACACTAAAGTTTCTTATAACTTTTACCTTTAAGTTTAGCTTCCAAAATGCCTATAAGAAAAGGATTTATTGATCTAGCATAATCATTTAAAACTTATTAGTTTTAAGGCTATTAATACCCTTAACATTATAAACTAGGAGGCTATTTCTGGGTTCTTATAAAGTAAAAGTGAAGAAGGGGACTACATTTCAGAAGGAGCAAAAACTGTGGACATGAGTATCCAACTTAATAAAGTTTGGTTTAAAAGGAGAGGAGAAAAATGTACAGGCTGAAGGAGCAACTTAAACTTACACCAGTGGAAGCCTTGAGCAATCATTCAAGTGGACAAGAGGAGCTGATTCTATAACTAAGGAAGACTTAGGTTGATTCTACATTTAGAATTTTCTATTAACAAGTGATTTACTAATAGATTATGACCTTTGTAGGAAAGTGTTAAGCATAAGTATGATGCCATTTTAGTGTGAGTTTGGATTCCCACATGTCCCTTAGTGGCTAAAATCTTGTAATTTCTTTTATTAATTCATTTCCTTTAAATTTAAAAGAAATTAAAAACTAAAATTGACGACAACGAGAGGAGGGATGAAAGGTTACCCTGCTTTTGGTCCTCCTTCTAGATTTCCTTATTTTGGGAATTATGAATCCCCCCGCCCCCCACCTTAAGCATAATGATAGTTTCCTATGA
>JAOXYD010007028.1:0-15360 GCA_028565735.1 Pinacopodium congolense | reverse complement strand
TCTTGAACAAAGTGTAAGCCAAATTAATAGGGTGTCTAGATATCAATCCTCGTGGGATCGATAACTGTTCTTTACTATAAGTACGACCCGTATACTTTCGATTTTGAGCATAAAACTCGTAGTTGTAGTTTTGCATCAACAACAAGCGCTAGAAATTCCAATAACTCCACTATTACATAGAATAAGATCTCTAAGTTTAATATTAAAGATGTATTAGGTACTAAGAAATGACTAACTTAAGTCATCTATTCATAAGCTTGGAAGATATAGCCTAAAGGTATTGGATCCTAGATTAGTTGATTAAGTATGCTAACAAATTCAACTAACCCGTTGCTACTTTCAGGAATCGCTATAGACTATTATGTATCATATATTGAACCCTAGTTTTTAGATTAAGAAGTTACCTATAGGGTGATCAAACCAACATAGACATAAAAGCACCAATTCATGGCAAGTTAAACTCCATTCTCATAATTTTCATCCCTTCATCCTTCTAATATATCCAAATCTGTAAGAAAACTAGCCACACATTAAATTAAGAAAATCAAAGTTGGAAAATTAAAAATAATCAAAGAAACTTCATTTTAATACTTTCCCTAATGCAAACATAAGTTATTCAAACTAGCAACTACCATAATAATAACCAATCCATAATTCTCAAACTAATTACCTAAGAAATCGAAATTCTAGCACCTTAAGAACAAAACCAAAGTGAATTTAAAACAATGCATGATCTAAAATTACGTAAAGATTCATCTCTAAATCAAAAAACAATCAACACTATTAATAACTAAAATATAACAAGAAAATAATCTAATTAAAGAATAAAACTAATAGAAATAAGACCCAACACAACCCAGAGCAAAAGCTTGAATAACTAAAATTTATGTAAAAACTAGACATCAAAGCTATCAATTGAATGAAAATCAATATTCATACATTGTTCTTGAAATATCAAACTCAAATCCCTTAAAACACTTCACCTAAACACTCAAGAATAACTAAATTCTAGCACATTAAGAACAAAACCAAATTGAATGTAAAACAATGCACAATCTAAAATTACGTAAAGATTCATCTCTAAATCAAAACACAATCAACACTATTAATAACTAAAATAGAATAAGAAAATGATATAATTAATGACTAAAACTAATAGAAATCAGACCCAACACAACCCAGAGCAAAAGCTTAAATAACTAAAATTTATGCAAAAACTAGACATCAAAGCTATCAATTGAATGAAAATCAATATTCATACATTGTTCTTGAAATATCAAACTCAAAACCCTTAAAACACTTCACCTAAACACTCAAGAATAACTAAATCCAAAAATAATTTCTAAAAACATCAAACAATTGTTAATAATAAGCCAAAGAAACTGTAAACATCAATGTAACAAATTAACAACCGAGAAAATCAAATTATAACCCAAAAAGCCTAAAAGAATGACTAAGAACAAAGGGAAATCAATAGGGATATGTTGGTGTTGGTATTCTCTCCTATCTGTTGGCTCCTCTCCACTATTTTCCTCTTTTATATCCCTTTCTTATCAACATAATGAAAGACAGAATTCCCCTTATTTTTTTAACTGATAGACCCTAATACAATGTCTTGGGACTCAATATAGTGGTCTGGGAACCAGCCGTATTGGTCTCTAAATCACAGGAATGCAGCGAGTTGGAGGAGTTTCTCAGCCCTTCATATATAAACCTCTAGCCTGCCATATATGGCCCTGGATAGTAGACTTCCAATCAGTTTTTGGTTCAAATCCCTTTAAAACTTGCAATGTTGATTCATAACTTATACTAAGAGTTTGAACCTACTAGTCATCACAATTTAACACAATTTGAGGGCTTTCCAACACAAATTGGAATGAATTCACTTGAAATAACATATAAAATCTTAACCAAATTCATTCTTACTAGTTACATGCTTTCACATTTGCTTTATTGTCCTTTAGCAAATCATTTTATCATCTCTTTTAAAGTAATATATAACTTGGTTTCTGCATATAATTGACCATTTTTCTTTTTGAATTTGATTCTTTTGACAATTTAAGATGTTATGCTTTTGATTTTGATAATTGATGATCAACTGATTTCAAATCATTTCATGATTTTGATTATTAATTCCTTACAATCATTATGACATTCCATGTTTAAAGTGAATATTTCTAAGAAAATGGTTACATATTTTATGCATTTTTACCATCCTTATTTAAAACCAAATTAAAATGAAAAGAAAGTGTGGAAAAAGCAAAAGGCATAAAAGATAATATGTGTTTAAAAGTAAAAAGTGATCAATTTTTTAATTCACTTTGCCAGCATTGAACCAATTAGTTAAAGTTTTTAAGTGGTGTTAATAACCAATTAATGTGAGGTGATTTAATTAAAGTGTCGGGGATGTTCATAATAAAATGTTCATCTTTGAGTAATAAGGTTAAATGACTTCTCAACCAAGCCAAGCTCATAATGATTTGTTTAATTTTTAATTTCTAATTGATTAAGGATATGGATTTTCTTAAGATGATGATAGTTTTTGCTTAGTTCATATTCATTTTACAATTGGAATGGAATTATGAATTTAGGATAAATTAGAAGAAGCATGAAATGATTTGATCTCTTTTTTTGACTTGATTCGATAAATTACATGTATAACCTCTTAATTAGTCATAATGAATGAAGGATTCAAGAAATTTTTTCAATGGAGTTAACGGATGAATTCAATTAATTTTCCTATGCTTATAAATTATTTTGAAATTGATAATTGATGATGAAATTGCTTGAGGAAAAGTAAAGTTTAAGTGTGGGGGAATTGATAGAAGTCCATTCCATATTTTTTTTCATGATATTTGGTTATGAATTCACTTATATTTTGTTCTTAAATTGTTTAATTTGTGTTCTTAATTAAAGGGTGGATGGCAACTCAATCGGAATGGAAATCAAGTAAAATGTGAATAATGGAGATAGATAAAGAGCAAAACAATGAGTGTAGACAACCCTACATTTAACCCCTTCAAACCACCATTTAACTCTTTTCTGAGACTCAAACAGTGGTGATATTACGATGCCATTGTACTCCTTTCCAAGTGTCATTTTACTAGCAGTTGAGAAAAAACCAACTAGATCTCTTAATCTGATTAGTTACAATTTTCCAACTTGTTCCTACACCTTTTAAACATATATATTGAAGTGTTAAGCAAATTTTCATCAGCTTGGAACAGAAAAAAAACATGAAATCAAGAGAGAAATCAGATCATCTTAGGTTCTAGGGTTGTTTTCTCTTGTTCTTCTTCATATTGATCTTGATTTTCAAATCTGAAATTGTATTTTGGAATTGTTAAAGCTCATACATGTGATTCAAGCTTATAAATGTGTTTAAGGGCTATTTATGGTGCACTCTAACCTGTTTTGCAATTTAAATCCATATTTTGTTATCATTTGTGTAAGGACATGATAAATACTATGACAATGATCAATTTCTTACCTTAAATGAGTGGCTGAATTTTTTTTAAATTATGAAATGCTTCTAAAATGTTTTTGAGATGTGATGAGTATGATTCCATGCATGATTAGGGGTTTTTCTTTGTTTAAGTGATGATATTAATGCTTATTATAAACTAAACATTTAGAATAAACTTAAAGAACAAGTTAGGATCCGAGAAATCTACCAAATTTGATGGGAAAATTCTTAAGAAACCTAATTTAAGTCATTAAATAATCAAAATTTGATTTATCTTAAGGGTTATAATCTAAAAATTGGAATTTTTTAGATTAGGCTTCTTAATTTTAAAGAATATTGCTTAAGATTGCGGCATAACCAAATTCCAACTTAGGAAATTAGAGATAAAGCTTTTTCTTAACCATGACATTGTTTTGATTTAGTGAAGTGACCCCAGAAAAAGCCTCATAATCTATTTTTAATCCATATATATCATTAAAGATCATTTTCCTAACCTACTACATTCAATTAGACATTCCGTTTGATCAACTAAGTTATTCTGCATAACTTAATGCTTTCATATTCATTTGGTAATTTTAGTTTGTAGTTTCATTCAATTTATAGTCTCTAGAAAATTGCGACCCAATTTGGCCTTGTACTTGCAATATGACACTTTACCTATGGAGCGATATCTTAGGTTTAAATATTTCATAAATTACTTTTGGTTGGTGTACTTGCTATCAATGTTGGTTTGTTATTTTTGAAACAAAGAAAAGTGCGATTAAAAATAATTAAATTGTGAATAAAATTTGGATCAATTGGTCTTATTAGAAAACCATAAACAACCTATAGTTTTGTTGATCAATAATGTTAGCCTATAACAACTTTTCCTCTAATAATAATTACTTAAAATGAAAGAGATTCTCAAAATCTAGTAAGGATTATAAAGGAAAGGCTTGAGGAGTATTTCATCTCTATGTTTAATGAAGCTTTAGCTGATTTTCCATTAGTTCTATCATAATTCATGCTAACATCCATCCTCTAAACAGCAAATAAATATTAACTATTTCACCCATGTATTCCATTTAGACATTTATTTAGGATAATTCAAGGCTTGGCATTTAAAATATACCAATATAAATTTTCCTTGATTTGTGGATATGATGTTTGAACCTAAACAAATCTTTGATTGGCTTGATTACTCTAAGATGATAAATTACAAGAAAAAAAGAAAAAAGACATTTCAAGTTAACTTATAACTAGATGTACTTATTTTAAGGTATGAAGGAAAAACTTGTCTAAATAGAGTCTTATCTCACACTAAAGCTTTTAAAATAATTGTTTTTTTTTTCAGTAGGTTAGGTGAACAAGCTCAATTAGAAACATAAGGGTGACTTATATAATGGGGAAAATCCACCATCATTCTCTTGAAGCAACCCGATCTAATCCTATCCAGATAACTCTCTATCTTAAACTCTATCATAGTCCTAATGTAAGGAATGATGAATAGATAACTATTAAATTTAACCCTTCATGTAGATTCACTATTACTACATATTTTAAATCTTTTAATTCTTGTTTAAAGGAATTAAAATTTAGACTCAGAATACCAAAATAGGACGTGACACCTAGAGGAAATGAAAACTCAATGAAAGGTATTAGTAAAGGCAACTAAGACTTAAAGAGAATGAATAAAGAGAAATTATGGAGGAATTGACAAAACCTTTACTCTAGTTTACTTGAAAGAAAGGAAGATTTTGTTAAAAGTTGTGGTGATGCTATTCATAGGTTTATCAATAGTTCATATTAGTAAAGCATAGACGATCCATTTTTAAGGATGTTTATACTAACAAAAATGTGTGATGGTTTTCCTACTTCTCTCTTTTAGGCAATATTCATATGACCTAATGGCATAACCACTGATAAGCATTGTTTAAAAATCTAGTACGAACTGGCAGTTGGACCTACCTAAAACTAGTGTAGGTTGGGCTCATACCTTATCAGACTAGCTTTTTGGCTAGGACTAGGCTTACTAGCCCAAAAGGTTCGTTTATAAATCTCTGAAAGTTTGAGGACCTTTTTACAAATTTTTTATTTTTTTCATATAGCGACCAAGGGATGGTTGAATTAAAAAAAAACTAGCAACCTTCCTCCCTCAATTTATTCTTCATGTCTATTCTTCTTTTTCAATCTTCTTCGTCTTTGTTACACAAATCCCACGTTTTTACACAAAAAATATACATTATAATTTAATTCTTCATTACTTTCATTTAATTCCAACAAATTAAAAATACCTCCTAAAGATTTGTGTTCTATCTCACTTTTTGATGATTTTTCAAGCTTCAAGTCAGATTTTGATAGGTGATAGGAAGCTTTACCATCCCTCTATTTTCCACATCTCCATAAACCAATTTAAAGAATTTAAGTGAAAATTGGAAAATTTTCTTAACTTTAAGACTTGTGAATTTTTAATTTCATTAAATTATTTATTAATTAGTGTTTAATTCATGAATTTTAAGCACTGTAGAAACTGAATTTATTATACATCCATATAGATTGAATCAAATTGAAATTTATGTAGAATTAGGGTTTTAGAATTCTGAATTTTCATTTTTTAAAAAAATTGAATTATGATTTTTCAAATTACATGTATGATCAAGCAAATAAAATAATATATTGAATTTAATTTGATACAATTTTAATTTTTCACAATTTAGGCATATGAAAATTAGAAATATTTCATTATTAAAGAAATTGGGTTATGTGTTTCCAAATTAAATGTATATTCATGTAGTTAATGAATGATTAAGATAATAGAATCTTCAATTGCATTTAACTTCAAAGTATTTAAAATTTCCCTAATTTAGGCATATAAAAATTCCGGACTTTCCAATTTTTGTGAAAATATTTTTTTAAAATTAAATTTATATTCATGTAATAAGATGTATGATTAAGTTAGTAAAATTATCAAATTTATTTTATTTGGTATAATTTAAAATTTCCCTAAATTAGGCATATATAAATTTTAGATTTTTCAATTGTGGGTGAAATTTGATTATGTTTCTTGAAATTGAATATATTCATGCAATTAGATGCATAATCAAGCCAATATAATCATCAATTGTATTTGACTTGGTATAATTTAAAATTTTCCCAATTTAGGTACATAAAAGATTTTTTAATTTTTAATGATATTGGGTTACGTTTTTCCAAATTGAATGTATATTCATGTAATTAGATGTAAGATTAAGCTGGTAAAATCATTAATTATATGTTCATAATGACTTATGTTTGTTTGCTAGGTATAGATGGTTTGTTATACTTAATGCCTTAATCAATTGCATTGATTTTTATAGGTAAATGGACGAAAGTTTGACTTCAAGCACTACTGGTGATACTTTAGTCCCTTTTAAGAGATATGATGATCTAGTATGCATTCATAGTTGACTTTTTCCTAGATCGAGGAATTAAATCATAAGCTTATATTGCAATAAGACTTTAAGGGTGTAGAAATCACAAGATTAAAGAGGTATTTGGCAAGATTAAAGGGCTATGTGAACTCTTGTACGAAGGTTCCTCGTGATATGAAATGACTAATGAAGACTTTGATTGAAGAGTACTAGTCAGAGAAAGATAGAAGAACTATATTGAATTTTAGCATTGATAGTGGGAGTTCATTTTACAATGGCGGTGGACCTAATATTGGTGGAGCTGATGTTGATAGGCCTTCCTCCCTTTCTACCTAGCAAGAAGGGAGTGGTTCATGTAATGATGAGGTACCATAAAAGTGAAAAAAAAGTCTTTTCTTCTTTTTTTTTCTCTATGATTAACTCTTAGAGTTCAATTTTTTATTCTTATTGTCATATAAACAAGGAAAGCAAGGGAACAAGTAGATATGACGATGGCTAGATGCTGGTATAATTCAAATGGATCATTCAATTCCATTCAGTCTCATTATTATCAATGTATAGTGGATGTTATTACCTTATATGTTCTAGGATTTAATGCTCCTTCAATGGATGACTGTAAAGACAAACTTCAAGCTAATTCGGTTGTTTACTTGAAAAACTATTTGGAAGCAAAATGAATGAAATAGGTTGTATATAGATGTTTAATAATTTGTGATGATTGTAGTAATATGACATAGGGGCCTATCATTAATTTCTTATTTTATTTTACGAAAGGGACTATTATTTTGAATCAGTTGATGCATCTAGCGTGGTTAAATTTATTGTTTTTCTTACCACTAATGATGATGCAACTTACAAAACAATTAGGAGGAGGTTATAGAATACATATAAGTATTTCTTATTGATTTCATATATTGCTTATTATATTAACTTGATGTTAGAAAATATTGGAGATGTTTACAATAGATAAGACTGTGTTAAAGGCATAGAAGGTTACTTATTTATTTATAATCATGCATGGGTTTTCAATTTGAAGAGGATGGAGTTTACTAATAGTAAAAACTTATGTCACTATTGTTGATTGGTCTAGGTACCTATTAAGCTCAAATAAATAAATCCTTTAACATACAAATCAAAATCAATTTAAGACTAACTTTTATGACAAGTATACTCGTCAATAAGTAATAAAGTGGAGTATATTTAAGGCTTTAAATGTTGAAACCATAAGGAAAATACTGTGACTACTAGGTCACTGGGATTAGAAATAACTAGAGAACTCAGAACTATGATTTATGAAATTTAAAGTAACTAAATTAACTTAAAAACTACCAATCAATGCAAAGGAATCCGTAATGCTTTAAGGATTACCAAATTGAATCATTAGCTAAGGTATAGGCTTTCAATTATTAAATTGAGTTATGAAAGGGTTAGAATGCCTAATTTAGGTATCTTCCCCAAATCAAGAAAATGTTATAGCTAAGAAAATGCCTTATCTCTATTGTTCTTACCCGGAAATTTGGTCATTCATTAGACTTACGTAATAGGCTTAAAGTTTAAGAAACTGAACCTAAAAATACCTTATTTTTAATTTATCACCCTTATGATTAACCAAAGTTTTCTCATTAATTGGTTTAAATAATGTTGTTTATTTATTTATCCATAAATTTAGGTAGATTTCTCATATCCTTATTCATCTAATGACTTTATCTTAAGTGGCCAACTTAAAAAAAGCATCAAGCATTCAAATAAATAAAGAGTAGCATCCACCTTGAATTAGAAACTCAATTAATTCATTTACTCACCCCAACTTAGGTAAAAAAAAAATTAAAATGGATATATATCAAATAAAAAGAAGAATAGACTGTAAGTAACATTTTTTAATACATTTAATAAAACAGTAAGATACAAATGATTTAAAAATTTAAAAATGCACCAAGTTACGTTTCAAATTGAAATACAACTTTGAATCATTGAATCAAACCCCTAGAACAAGTGCTAGAAATAAACCCATAAGGAAAATCTAACCTAAAGAAAGAAGAGAATTCTAGCTAAAGAATGGATTTTTTACTTCCAAATTTATGTCCTATATACATGAAAATGCCTTATGGAGCTTCTTTTATTTTCCCCTTATAAGGGAATTTAAGTTGGAACAAGTCGCAACAAGTTGGGGCTGAAATCCAATTGGAAAATGCATCTAACTACTTAAACAATGCGTAAGTCAGTAGTTAAATGGCATCATTTAAGTCTTGCCATTTTGCTTTGCAGAAGGACTTCAACGATGGTTCTAAGGATTTAAACGATTGTTGCTACTACCACAATTTAACTCTTAAGTTTTGATATTTTTGCTGCTTTTTCCAAAATTCTTCACTTTTGAACTTCAATATGTAAATCAAATATTTTCGAATATAACTCAACTATTTTAGCATCAAATTAAGGTTAAATGTGTACCTAATAACATTAAAAAAAACACTATAAATTATGCACGTAACAACCCCCTTTAAGCATTTCCTTGTCTTTAAGCTAATCTAGCAATCATTAATTTCAAAATAGAATATAATCAAAGAAAAATGGTCAAAATCATTTAATCTTTACCTTATTCATTCAATTGTTAAACAAATTATCAACTATTATGACAATTAATCAAGCATATTAACTAACAAACAGGTTAAGATGACTTCATACTTTTTAAAACTTCATCCTAAATTACAAAATTCATTTCAATATATAAAATGAATATACGCAAAGCAAGAATAACCTTTTAAACAAAATAACATATTTTATTATTTAAGATCAAAAATTTAAACACAAATGTGAGCTTTTAAGGCCTGGTCAAGAAGTTACTCAATCTTTTCATGTGAAGACGAACATTTTATGGTGAACATCCTTGGTTTCTCAGTTGAGTTACCTCCCACCAAATGGTTACTAACACCACTCAACTAATTGGTTTAAATCCAATGAAGTGAATGAAAACTTACTCACTTTTCACATTTAAATTTTCTTTTTCTTTTTCCATTGTTTTGCATGTTTTTTATTTTAAATTAAAGAAGATGAAGAAAATGTTTAAAGAAGTCACAAATTACTTTGGAATATGCAATTTATAAATGGAAAATCATAATGATAATTAGGTATCCGATATCCAAATGTTGAAATAATCAAAGTTCATTTTTTAATTAACATGATTGGTTAATAATATAATATATTAAATCATCAAAATAATCAAAAATAAAAGGAAAATTTTCAATGATATGTATTAAAATTAAAAAATTGTCTACAAATTATATACTATTGTGAAAAAGATGATAAAATGATAATCTTGCGAATAAATAAACATAAGTGTGATAACAGTTTATCCCTCACCCACACGTAATTTGAACATTGTCCCTAATGTTTATAAAACAACAATGAAGAAAAAAATGAGAGAAAATGGGAAAAAGAATACACCTATATATTGATATGCTTTCAATATCGCTTCGTTGAAGTGTATAGAATACTTGATGCAGTACCTAAAATTCCACAAAAAGAACATGAAAGCTCTAGAAACAAGAGAAGTAACAGCCATGCTCCATTAAAGTAAATATGATTAAAGAATGTCAAGGAGCATAAAATGGAAGTAAAAGAAAAGCATACATAGCAAGAGCATAACAAATCCTACTTCTATGGTTAGGTTGCCTTCCAATAAGTGCCTCTTTAAGGTCTTTTAGCTAGACCTTAGTGTTAGGAAATTTTTCTTCACTTCCTAGGTCTATAATCCAAATTTTTTTCTTTCATTCTCATGGTAATAGTAGGCAGAATTTTTAAAGTTTCCTAAAGAACTTAAGTGATTCTTAAAATTTTGATCCTTACCCTTAATAAAACACCACTCAGGAGTTGTATTTGTGATAAATACCAAGTTAAAAGTTGTTGAAGTAGAGTGCCTGGCCTATAGCCAAAAGCTTAAATATCAATGAAATTAATAACCTCAAACGCATCATTGGATTATATAATTTCCTTGACAATCTTATATTTCTTAATAAGTTTATCGTTATTTTTTCAAATTTATTAGCCTTGACAACATGCTTCTCAAATTTAAGGTAATCCTTAATACAAAATAAATCAATAACATCATCCTCATCCATTTAGTTTATAGGGGTTCATTTGATATGCTTTTTCCTGATATTTTGATGTTAATTCAATCTTATTTTAATGCTTTATTATTAAATTTATATATTAAATTGTTTCTATTTCTAATTGAAAGCAAATTGAAGTGAAAATTAAGAAATAGGGTTAAAAAATGGAGCTAAAATAGAGTAAAACGTGGGTCTATAGCGAGCCCATGTTTAACCCTTATAAACTCGTGTTTAAGTCAGCATTTAAAATAAGATCATGGCATTTAAACAGTGTCATTTAACTCTTTTCAAGAGCCATTTAAGTAATAGCTACAACATTTCCAACTGCTTCTTCAATTTTGATTGACTATAACTTGTCCACTTAGGCTACCAAATCTTATATTTAGCTTATGGTTTTTCTTTTTCTTTCTCTATTTAGTTTTTTTAACATTCTTCTATTCTAGAACTTGTCTTTGTTATTTTGAGGTTGTTTCTAGGATTTCTAGGAGTTTCTTAAGGTGATTGAAGGTTGTCTATCACTTTGGATCAATATTTGGTTCAATCTAAACCTTGCTTTCACTTATTTCATACTCTCTGTTCATATATGTTCAAGAACATGCTATTTAATGTTAAATATAGAATTTCTTGTTTTTATATGATGTTTTAAGTTTATTGTAGGCTAAGGACATGCTCTTTAATGATTTAGTTGAGTTCTAAACACAAGTTTGGACGTTAATCCTTGTTTGTTTATTATCTTAAGGCTTGTCTTAACTTGATCACTTAAGATAAGATGAAAGATGATTAAGGATCTGAAAATTTTACTTTGATCATTGGAAAAACTAGTAAACAACATGGTTTAAATCAATGATGTGAGAAATCTAGTTTGGTAATCATGAGAATGCTAGTCTTGAATATGGAATTTAAAATTATAACTTCTTGAACTTTAAGCCTAACTTTTATTAATTAAATGAATAACTAAACATCAGTTTAGGATGGCTAGAGATAAGGTATTGACTTAACCATAGAAATATTTTGAGTCAGTGAAGACCTTAGATTAGGCATTCCAAACCTTTTTCATAACTTAATTAATTCATTAAAAGCCTAAGCCTTAGCTAAATTTTCACTTTGGTAATTCTTAATTCAATTTGAGTTCAAAGGCATTATTGGAAGCTTTTAGGTTAACTTAGTTGTTTTTAAGTTAATTTAGTAGAATTAAGACCCCCTCTTTTTATTTTCAATCTTGAGCTCCATAGATAATTATAATCTAATTACCTTAGCGATCACCCTATTCCCTAAGGGTTCAACATTCTGGGATCATAAAAATGCTCCACTTTATTACTTATTGATCAGTACACTATTGTAATATTGATTTTGAATTAAAATTGAGTTGAATGTTAATTAATTAAATTAATTGAGCTTATTGAGTTTTAAACTAAATAATTACAAGTTTTTTGCACCATTGCTAAGTAAGTAGGTCGTGATATTAGGAATATATTGGTGTTAATTACTCTAGGGTGTAAATATTGTTTATATCATATCGCTTTGCTTTTTCTTAGTTGTTTTTGTGTTATTTTCTTCTATGTTTCCTTTCTGTCTAGATTGTTTGTTGCACATCTTTTGGTGCCTAGTCCTAGTCATCATGAAAAGATGTGGGGGCAATATGATTATTTGCAAGATCACCAATAGTATGAGCCTGAAGAGGTAAGTAATGAATGGGAGAACCACGGTGAATTAAATCATGAATCATATGCCTTTGATCATTAATCTTATCCTGATTTTTCACTGTAAAATCAATCTCAACGTGAACCATCTTTTGCTCCTTGTAAATCATTGTATTTTTAATATTTTTCGAATTAATTTTCTAGACCATCTTATGAACCTTCATCTAATCACGAAGCTAGATTAGATAAAATAATTGAAATGATGGATTTATCGAGAGAGTCTAGAAAAATTCAATCCCTTATCAAAAGAAGTAGGATTAGGGATAAGGCTTTTCTAAAATTACAATTAGAATCCCAATTGGAATAATTAGAAGGATCCATTCAATAACATTCTCCATTTCCATGTCATGCTTCCCCGACATTAGAATCCAATGGATTAAATACTTTTTCTATGCATGATGGTGAGTAAGAGCTTTATATTTCCTTTAAACATAATGATGAGGAGCAAGAGTCTTTAATTCCTTTTGACATTAATAATATGGAGATTGATTAATTTTTTCATCACTACCAAGCTCCTAACTTAGAAAATGTTTCAACTTATGATGAAACTTTAGAGAGTGATGAATTAAGTTTTCATCGAGATAATGATGTGGAAGTTGATGTAAGCATAAACACTAACTATGATCTTGAAAGTAAAGCATTTGAACCTTATACAGAGAGTGATGAATCACTTTATGACTTTATGGTTCAATTTGCTAAAATTGTAAATCAAGACTTTTCACTAGAAGAAGAATTTGGTACAAGTTATAAAAAAAACATCATTGGTGAAGAGGAAAAGCCTCTTGTTGATTCAAAGGAGAGTGAGCTTGAGGCCTATGATGAGATTACTAAGGATGATCTAAGTGAGGTATCATATGAGTGCATTGATTTAATAGGATTTAAAGGGTAAGAGGTTTTTTTGGCTAATTTTAACTACACTGCAAGTATACAGATTGCAACTTATATACAATTGATATCGTTCCCATGATGATTAAATCTAAACACCTAACAATTTGAACTTCATTTTGTTTAAGGTAAAATAAGATGGTATAAACTGAAAATGAAATTTAAACTAATGAAACTTGAATGTAAATAATCGTAGAATAAAGTAAAAAAAAGAAGATAATCAATAGTAGAGACGTAGGGGTTGTTCTATCCTTATTTATCCTCCTTTATCTTATTGATTTAAATGTGTTTGACCCAAGATTTCCTAAAGTTTCATTACCCTCTATCAAGGTGTAACTAATTCTCTCTAATTGAAGTGAGATAGAATTAGTCTTGAAATCTCTCAATCTACAAAACCTTTCCTAAATACTCGACTAAATGTGAAACAATCCTATAAGTAATTAATAAAATAGTTAAGATCTCTCTTCAAGCACTTATTAATCTATTAATTTCAGGTTTTTTAAGTTATCAACTCTCATTGCGCACCCTAACTCTAATAAAACAAAACAATCTCTTGATTCAAAGTGGTTATAAGCTTAATAATTAGCAAAAACAATTATGCATTAAATCAATAAGAATAAAGTTCAATAAACAATTCAATAACAATCCCTGAACTAGATTAAGTTATCCATAATCATATCTAAACAAGTAATAATCAGATTCAACATCAAAATGAAGGCAAAGGAAAAGAGAAAACTAATGGTGTATGTTGAAGCTTCCTTTTTAGGAAAATCGGGATAGCACTTGTTGAATCTTCGACCTCCTCTCCAAGATTGGGTTCTCCTCCTTTCTTCTCAGCTAAAAAACCTTATTTTCTATCTTGTATCTCTCCTAGGGTAAGAATATGTTTGCTAGGTTAATTCCCACAATCTTTTAATCCCAAAAACTCATAAAACATGTCCTTACACGTTTTTCCATGTCACCCTGCCACAGACCTCCTTTTGACTTGAAATTTGATATATAGGCTTCTCACATGTTTTTCTAGAACCCTGTAAAATTTTTACAATACAAGCTCTATAAGGGCATCTAATGCATCACAGAGTTTGCAGTATGAAAACTAATGCTAATTTCAGGTCCCATTCATTACCTACAATTTCGAACATCAAAGTGCCTCGACCCATCCTTCAAATAAATTCATATTTTTCCCCCAAACACTAAACAATCAAACATCTAAAAGATAAAAAAAAAACGGGATGCAAAAGTTCATACTAACTCAATTTAAAACACACAAACAATACTTAAAACACATAAAAACAACCTAGAAACATACTATGAAACACACTTATCAACTTCCCCACACTTAAACCTTTGCTTGTCCTCAAACAAATTAAACACAACCATTACATTCCATCAATTCATTTTCAAAGAGATCAAGTGCATGCAATCTTTTAAACTTCGGCAACTTAAAAAAACCAAGATGGATTTTCTTCACGATATTCACTTATTTCACTCACGTGTTTAAGGGTTGGTGTTTCACTCAAGGCTGGCTCTAAGAGATTACACTACTATAGGCTTGTAAATTCACCAATTCTCCTCCAAGCAAATTACATGCAAAATGGATCAAAAGGACTTTTGATTAGGGTTGTAATGGGGCCAAGGTCAAGGTGAGTCGTAACTAGGTTTAGGGGTTATTCACAAGCATTCATAAAATACTAAATGTACAAGGGGACAATAAAGTATATTTATGAGAGATGAATATAAATAACTAACTACTCAACCTTTCTTATTGCTAAAAACTTCACTTCTTTTCTTTCTTTTCCTTTTTTCTCTTTTTT
>JAOXYD010007007.1:0-28930 GCA_028565735.1 Pinacopodium congolense | reverse complement strand
AATTAAATTAATAACCAAAGGGTCCCAAATAATTCAAACAATAAATCTTAAAAATATTTTAGCCACACATAATAATACAAATAAGTTTAATCATATCCATATTTTTTCAAACACAAAATAAAATAAAATAAGATAAATAAAAATAAGAAATAAAAATAAAACCAAAATAAATTTAGAAAAATAAATAAATATTGAAAAAAAACTCTTGAAGTTTGGTGGCTTGGATAGGAGCTTGGATGATTAATTTTGTGTGCTGCTCTCTTGCTCCCTCCTTACTTTCTATCCGAATTTGTTGCGTTGCTGTCTCCTCACCGCTCCTTCATTTCTCTCCTGTGCACTTGTACTGTCCGAGAGTTGCTTCTTGTCTGCGCTCCTTTCTTCTAGTCTTTAGGCTGTCTCTTCATTGATTTCTGTTGCTGTTTAGGTCTGTATGTGCATGTGGGAGCAATTGGGCTACTGTTTGAGGAGCTGGAGTATAGCCTAGACTGCTACTAATGGGAGGGTCTGATCTGGAGTGCTGCTGGTGGACTGGAGCAAGCGGAGGAGGGCTGGAGCCTGGTTTGCAGGGCTTGGAGGAGAGGGGCGAGTGGGTTGTTGGTGGAGCAGGTCTGGGGTCTTGGTTTAGTGCGCAGGAGCGGGCTTAGGCGGCATGGGCTTCGACAATAAAGAGGCGCGGAGGGAGGAAGGGTTGGGGACCCGGGCTGAAGGGCTAGCAGGCTTGGGAGTGCGACGCTGGCCGGGGTGTAAATGACATGGCTGGCAAGTTAGACTAGTGCGCTGGTAGGTGCAAGTCAGGGCACAGGCTGGCGGATTGGCTGGGCGAGCGGGCTTGGCGAGTGAAGAGAAGCCCAGCGGAGTGGAAGTGCAAGTTATACTAGTGCGCTGGTGGGTGCGAGTCAGGGTACAGGCTGGCAGATTGGCTGGGCGAGTGAGCTTGGCGAGTGAAGAGAAGCCCAGCGAAGTGGAAGTGCGGTCTATAGTAGGATCGGCGGGCTGCCGTTGAGCGTCTCGGGCTGGTTCTGGCCACACGCAGGGCTGCTGGGGTCTTGGGCTACAGGTGTAGGTAGGTGCAGGCTTCTCCCTTGCTTGCTCTTTTTTTTCTTTTCTTTTTCTCTTTTCAACTTTAATTTTTAAATATTATTTACCCTACACAATAAATAAATACACCAATAAAATTTAATTGTAACCCAAAATTAATAATAAAACACAAAACACAAATAAAAGCACTTAAATAAACAAAACTTACTCCAAATTAATACTAAACACAAACAAAACAATAATTAAAATTATACTAAACAAAAACACACAAAACAAGACTTAAAACACAATAATATCAACTTAGTATGCAAGAAACAAATGTAAAACACTTATAAAAACACAAACTAAAACACAATTATCAGTAAGTAAATAGAAAATAAGAAATAAAATTGAGAAAATCAATATTTTCCAAAACTAATATCTCATAAATAGGTTCCTAGTAACGGTGTCAAAAACTTATTACGATCTGTACCTAAATAAAATAAATTGAATTTCAACCTAAACCAAATTAAAGGCAAGTGTACCTTGTCAAAAAGTGATATAAACACTGAGTATAGTGAATATCGTGCTCCACAAGAACCAAATAGTGAATACTAAGTTAATGATGTTAAATTACCCAGACAATTGAGTTCTAAATGATGAGAGTTTAAAAACTAACAAATAGAAAATTATGAAGAATGCAAAATATGAGTAATTTATATCTAAACTTTAGCAAAGGATAAAAATTGGCTAAGGCTTAAGATTTCAATGAGTTAATCCCTTAAAACTAATAATGGTTGTCCTAATCATCATTAAAACAGATATAATTAATGTCCATAGAAACAGCTTTTCTCTTTTAAAATCAAATTACCTATGTGATTCATAAATAATTTGGAATAAAAGGCATGAATTGTAAGAAGCCTAAATCTAAGTTCGTTAAATCTAAGAATCCTCACATAAGTACCTAAAGTTGATATACTTTTAGGTTTAAATGTGTTGCCCAATTGATTTTCTAGTAATTAAGCACTAAGGGTTATGGATTTTGAATTACCTAAGACACTAATCTAGGTGATCAAGTTAAATTTGACAAGATAGGCATTCCATTAGGGTAAAAATCAATCAACAAAATCTGTTCATAACCCAATTGTAATCCTAACCTTAGCCAAAATAATTTACTCGCATATATTCATCATTAAAAAACAAGTTAATTTCATAAAAAATATATCCATTGAACGAAATAATGAAATGGAGTCAATACAAATGTTAAAATGAAAAATACAAAAGATTAATAAAAAGGTTGACACTCCTTGAAGATTTCAAGATATTTTTACCACTTGAAAGCTCTAAAAAACACAGTTTAAAAGATAACAAAACTCGGATAAAAAAATGACGTTTGATGAGAATCTTTTGTAAGAATGATGTAAAAAGGTCTTTATATAGCCCTTCAGGTGGCTTCTGCCCTTAAAAATCTTAAGTATTATTGGTATAGAGACTAAAATGGCGGTGGAGTAATTGCATAACGTCGCCATTGACTTACATCATTTTAGTCCTAGAAAGAGACTTAAATGGCGATCTTTTAAGACTTAAATGATGCCGTTTAACATTTCCAATACCCACTATTTAAATTCTGTTTTGCACTTTTTTTACTCCTTTTTTGCTCTAATTTTCCCAAATCCAATCCATAACTTCCAAGAACATTATTGATAGGAATTAAATTAATTGTATTTTTAATGGATATTTGTTATGTTTTGACCCTTAATTTCATATTTATATGTTTAATTTTGATTAAGATTATTTATTTTTTAGGAAATGAAGTTTAACTGAAGAATTATATAAAATGAAGCAAGATTGGCCATTTTCCAGGAGCTATACGAGGTCTAGAGAGACCCAACTATAACTCCCAAGACCCCTATATATAAGTGTCACATATTAGGAGTTATATGATGCTTGCACTACCCATGGTATTACTTTAAGTCAACCCACCATATAAATGCTAGACATGCCTAATCTCACTAAATCTCAAACATTACGGCTAAGGCGTGACACTTGTAATTTGGATTCTGAGTTCTTTAAGTTTGTAGCTTCAAAAACTTGTAATTTGGATTCTTAGTTCTTTTCTAAGCTACCAATCATTGAAGCTTTATGTTAATAAATAGATCTAAGCCTTGAAATCATCTTAGGGGGTTTTCTAACTCAGATGATTTCTGTTAGGCTTTTGTTCTCATGATTAACCAAAGTGTTGTGTTTAAGTTCATAACTCTTCTTATTCTTTGATTTTCATGAGCTTTTCTTGATGATTTAGAGTTGTGCTAGAGTCCAAATCATATTGAGAAGTTGGTGAATCATGTAGAAGTTGTTCTTGGAGATTTTTAACTTCTAAACTCATTATTTAAGCTCATGCATTCAGATTAAACAAAGAATGTTTCTTAATATAACTATTTTGAATGCTTTATTAAATATTTGTAGCTAATTTACTTTTTTAGCTAAGGATTAGTGTGTAAATGAATTACGTGAGCTCTTATTGATGCTTAAGGAATTGATTTTTGTTTAATGAAGGACTGAACCATTTGATTTTAAGCTGGAAACTTAATATTGGAGTAAAAGATAATTTAAGACTTGATAAATTAACTTAGGCTGTTGAAAAAATCAATTAAAAACACAATTTAATCATTGCATGACTCATCCTTGATTGTTTGTGGGAGTTTAAGTTTTGAGATTAATTTTCTAGAAGTTAATTTCTTGATCGTAAGGCCTATTAACTTAATTTGATGCATGACCGAACTTCAAATTAGGAATAATAAATAAAAGACATAGTCTTAACTATAGCTTCATCTTGAATTTTTGAAGATACTCTAATACAACCTTTAAAATTATTAATTGCTCAATTAATTTATTGAAATCCTAATCCTTAGCTCATTTCCACAATTTGGTAATTTTTAAAAGTACTTTAGAAGTTATTTTGCATTGTTTGAAGCAAGTTAAGTTAAGTTAGCAATTTTTAGCTTTTTAATCAATCTTTGGAATTTCTTAGATAATTGTAAGCTAATTATCTTAATATCTATCAAATATTCTTGTGGGACCAAAACTTGGAATCTTAAAAATACTCCACTTTATTACTTGTTCGATAGGTACACTTGCCTACGTCGTTAGTTTAAAATCAAAGTTTGAAATTGTGTTTTAAATTTTAAGTCACAATCAACACAAAAATACACTTGAAAGTTAGCAAAAAGAGCTCTCAAATGATGCAATTCATTAAATATGTAAAAACATAACATATCATGCTTTAAAATTAATATAATTTACCTATTAATAACATCCCCACACTGAACTATTATTTTCCCTAAAGCAACTCACTTGGGTTACTTAAAAGAACATCTTCTAAGGATGACTAAAGGTTAATTGATCATCTCAACATCGCTCATGCAATCAAATATAGCTGATACCATCTAATTTAATTATGGATTAACATACATGGTCATTATGTATAGAAAAATTAAATCTTCATGCATAATACTAAATATCAAGAAACTTACATAGATCATTGTGCAAATTTTTCATAGAGTAATCAATTAGTCCAAATCCTTATTTCACTCATTCAATCATGGAATATCTTCTAAAAATGCAATATAACCAATCATTCATATTAATTCACAATTCAAATCAATTTACCTCATTTCTTTTTCAAACTTCAAATTAAATAACAAAAATCAATTATATATATAAAATGAACATATATAAGTAAAACACATTCACACACTTTATTAATTGAGTATTTTTGGCTTAGTTGGGAGGTCTTTTAGTATTTTTATGCAAAAGTAAATAACTTGTCATGAACACCCCTAGTCACTTGATTGAGTCACCTCATATCAACTAGTAACTAATACTACTCTTTAACTTCAGCCTTTTTTATTAGTACAAAGCTAGTAGAGTGAATTATTACTCATTTATTTAGTTATTTTATAGAAAAAATTGCATTTTATACATAAAACATCATAATGATAAAAAAGTATCTATTTTCTAAAGTCATGAAGCAAACCAAATATCCTTGTTCATCAATATTTGTAACATAGACTTTCAAATTCACTTAAACAATTGAATTCATTGTGCATATCTTAATTTCTAATCCAAGTGTACACAAATCAACATAGAGCTTATTTTAAATTATCATTATTAAAAAGGAATCAATGCCACCATGAATTCACAACTATAATTAAGAAAAGTAGTGATTAAACAAGAATTAGTCCATAATAACTATACAAATCAAATGCATCACATCAAGATATACCAATTACATTTACTCATCCTTAGCAGGATATTTCAATGAAATAACCAAGTTAGTTACTATAAGACTTACAAAAATCCAAGTGTGAAACAAATCCTCTCTCATCCCCACTCCCCCCCTCAACACACTTAATTTGAATATTTTCCCAAATGTTAATGGTATCAAAATAAAGTACATAGGGAAGGAAAGGAGCAAGGAAACTCTTTTGAAAACAAAGATCCAATAAGTCCTTGTAGCTATCTATATGGGTCCTATAAAAGAACTCAAAACATAAAAGAAAGGAAAAGCATCAAACTAGAATAAAATGCAAATGAAATGATGATAAATAAATATAAAATAAAATAAAAGCCTACATCCTATGGAAACATGCTACAGAGGTTAAGGAGGACATGTTGAAGTATGATGAAAAAAGAGACTCTTTTACGTGTCTTCCACCAACTTGGATATATATAATTTAGCTCTTTGTCCATTTACTTTAAGGGGCTCCTCATTTCCTCTTCTCACCTCAAGAACCCAAAATGGAAAAAACTTGATGACCTCAAATGAATTGTACCACCCTAACCTTAATTTTCCTAGAAAAAGTTGAAGTCGGGAGTTATAGATTAATATCGTGTCGCACACCTGAAAGTATTAGTGTAAAAATTACTTGTCATGTCATCTATTCAAGCCTCTTTATACAGGTTTCAATTATTATAGGCTTCAAATATGAACTCATTAAGCTTATGAAGCTACATATGCCTCTTGTCACCTGCACGTTGCAAATCAAATTTAAGAATTGCTTATCAACAAAGCGACGTCTCCTAGCAAGCATCTTCAATTATTATTTAACTTGAGTAAGCTTCTTATTTAGATTATATTGCTCAAAACCTTAGATTTTCCCATTTATACAGGACTCAATAATGCCATTAAACTCCTCAAATTTAGTAAGATGATTAAAAAACCTAAAAGGGCATGTTTTGGAGATGCATATGAGAGGTTGTGAATTTTAATAGGACTATAGTTAGAAATGAGAGGCTGATTAAAGATAGCTTTGGTAAATTGAAATTAGTCTATCCACCTATCATTCACTAATGCACTAACAAGCTTTATTTTAAGCATATGTGAGCCCTTTTGCTTGTTAGAAGAAGGGAAGAATTTGACCTCAAAATTAAGGTCATTTAGGTTAACCTGAGGAGCACAATTCCTAAAGTTAGTACAAGAACTAAGTATACTGTTTATAGCCTTAGCTTATTTTAATTTGATAGTGCAATTAAAATTATTTTTAACTTAATAAGGCACCCTCATACTTACTCTAATAGTTAAAAAATGCTCCTTAAGAGAATTGCTTTAAAATGCCATGTTAGAAGCATAAATAATGGAAACACAAATCTCCTACCCACTTAAATTAAGAACTGACCTTAAAAAATATCATTTGATCACTTATATACTATCCTTTTAAGTGCTTAAGCAAGGGTCAAAAACTACAAATATCTTATCATTATAGTGATGTTGATGATTAGTCAAAATGCTCCAACTTTTATTAGTAAACCAAGGAGTTCTAAATCTGCCAGCTTTCAACTTAGTTTCTAAAAGATGAAACAACCAATGTTTAGTTTCACCAAAATAATCAACCATAACTTGCTGCTTGTTTAGGTTATTAATGCCCCTAACATTTCATACAGTAATAGACATAATTATTATTTCCTCCTAGGAACTTTAACAAAAAAAAAAAAAAAAAATCCTTCTCCTCAGTAGAGGACTTAAGAGTGCTCTCTTGCACACTTGTGGTCCTAGCCAAATTAACCTCTTCTAGGAACTTCATTAGGATTGACTTCGACATTGTCAACACCCTCAATGACATCAATTTGATTAGGTTTATCCTCTTCTTCATTCCCTTGGGTCATTATAGATTAAGCTAGTAGGCTATACACTACTTGTCTGCTAAACCTCCATTTGGATAACTTGCTCTTTTGGGCTTTAATTCTCGATACTATGGTTAGTATTGAGTGACATCATCTCCACATAATCACCTTTTTAAAACACTTTTCTAGTATTTTAAACATCTTAAGTTGCTTGAGTTGAAGATTCCAAGTATAGGTAACCTTTAATACTAGCTCCTCCTCCTGTCCAAGTCTCATGATTGGAATGAAATCAGGAAGAGATTTATTACCTGAGACCTCTACAAAAATTCTAGTAAATTGAAGCACTTAAAGATTTGTTTTATACTCGTTCATGAACAATGGTTTGCCAATAAATCTTGTAAAGTGACTAAGACCAATAGTGGTACAATACTCTGGAGGAACATTGTGAATGTGCATAAAAAAAGGAATGTGTTTCTACCTTAATTCCTTAAATTTCATACTTGGTGTTGTTCATTTTTTACACTATACCGCAAGTATATGGGTCACATATTATAGTAAAACTAATATCGTTCCCATGTGGATTAAATTTTGCTAACTAATAATTCAAATTAAACTTTGTTTAAGGTAACAAAAGAATGAAATAATTAAAAATTAAAATAAACTAATAGAACTTGATGAATGGACAAGTAAAAGATAGTAATAACCTTGAAGCTACCCAATAATGGAAACCTAGGGATTAAATATATAAAAGTTAGGCTATAATCTCATGGTCTCTTAAAACCACCTCTAACTATTCAATTGGATTTAAAGAAACACTAAGGATAGTTAATATCTAGTTAAGATCTCTCTTCAATTTCCTATTAACTTGATATTTTTAGGTTTATTAAGGTACCAACTCTCATTGTGCATCTTAAGATAAATATATTGATTCAATCTCTCAATTTAAATCAAGTATAAGTGCCATATATACCTAAAGGAATTAATGTATTAAATTAAAAAAGGAAAAAGTTACACTAAAAAAATCAAGAATAAACCCCAAAATAAATTTAAAAATCCATAATCTTGTTCAAAATTCAACTATTTAGATTTGACATACAAGGTAAAGAAATAAGTGAAGAGAAAGTAATAAGATGTAGCTTGAAGCCTTGATCTAGAAAATCTGGAAAATTAGAGTTGATCTTGATGTTTCTACTTTTTTTCCCCCTCCAAAACCTTTTCTTTTCTCCCTTTAGATGTTGTCTAAAACCTCAATGATAGCTCCTAGGGTTTTGACATATTTTTTTGTATAAAAAATAGTCTTCAGTCATAAAAAATCATGTAATTTCCAAGTCCTTGAAGAATCTGAGCCTGCCACGCTCGTGATTAGTCACTATCATGACTTGGGAGTGGGTGGATCTTCTGTCACGATTGTGGTCTGCATGTTCCTTTCTCCAAAATTTTCATCTTCTTCTCCTTTCACAGGCTTTCTAGCTTTCAACTCATCTTGATCTTTTTTCTATAGCTTCTTCTCTGCTCATCTTTTCTCCTTGAAATTTTGTGTGAAACCTAATAACGTGATTCTATTGGTCTCCAAATTTATTCCACATCAATTCCATTTCCAAAAGTGCATCCAATGTCACCTCAAATTCACCCATAGTTGAGTTGTCACTTGTTTCAGTTTCTCTTCCTCTTCTCTTGATGCATTATTTATGACATGTCTTATAGCCTTTATATTTGCTATAGAACTTCATAACTTCATGATCGAACTCTTAAAATTGATTCTACATCTCTTATAACTCTAGAAGTACATTAAAATGCTTATAAAAGTGTTACATAACATGAATAATCATCCAAAGCAACATATGCAACATCTTATTCAAGAATGAATCAAATATGCATCCGAATCACATGGAATTGTCTCTCAAATCTAAGATAGTCATTACGAGAACATTAATAGAAGATGTATAATTATGTGATATCAAAAACCCCTACACTTGAAATTTTCTTGTCCTGAAGTAAAAAAATTAAACATCCACTAAAAAAAAGTGATTAAGAGTAAACTTTTTATTGCGTAAAAGAAACATCAATCAATGATTTTTGTTTAACTTACATATAACAATTATTTCATGACAAAAACTTTGTTATTACACATAATGGCACTATTAGTAAATAGGCAACCTTTAATGTATAGTGTCAAGCATCTAAGTTATTTCATATGGATCATGATGCAATCCTGTTCAAGGATATTACCATTAATATAAAGAATAAGTTAAGTTGTATTTAGAGCAATTATTAAGGATTCACTTTGTCTTTTGACGTGAGGGTAAACATTTTGTTGGAAATGTACCTTAGTTAGTCAACTGAGTTATACCCTTTGTGGCTTGTTTCCAATGTCATCCAACCTTTTTACATAAAGGTGAACATTTTATCGTGAGTACCATTGGTTAATTAGCTAGATGACAATCACAAATGGATACTAGCTTCACTTATACACTTCAATTTTTTTTATAGGTATGAAGCCATTGGAGTGAATGTTTTTCTCATTTTATTTAAGCAGGTAATGTTTTTACTCACTTTATTTAAGCACATATAAACTTTTTGTTCTTTAAATTATAAGCTAATCCAAATTTACATAACAATACATAAGCAATAACGTTAAAAACTTGATATTATATACCAAGGTCACCTAAAATATATGTAATCATGTAAAAGAAAAGAAGAAAAAGAAAAAATTTGGAGTCAAATTTATGTTAGAAATAATTAAAAAATTACTCAATGCTCATAAAATAAAAAACATCCATTGAATCAAAATATCACAATTAACAATCAAATCCAAATTTTTATCATTCAAAGATGAGATATTCACATTATTCATATTGCACTCACAATAATTCAAATGTGTAAATAAAAATGAAAATTTTTGCTCAAATTCATCCTCCAATTTTTTGTATTTATATGAATATTGTTTCTAAATTGTCCTTAATTTAGAGGATGAAAACAAGTAGTGTGCATGAAGTGAAGAAGAGGGAAGGAGAACAAAACTCCTCTGAAAATTAAAGTTCACTTATAAGCATGGCTAGAAAAAATTTATTCCATTCCATAGGATTTGAAGATGTTGGAGAAAGGAGATAAAAGCTTATTATATATTAGTTGTAAAGTTAAGCCCATGAGCATATAAACAAACCTAAAATTAACAAGACACAACATCAAGTTTGAATTTGACTAATTAACAATAAGAAATCTGAAAAAAAAAAACACTTAAAGATAACTTAAAGATTAAAATTGTAGTAAATAACCACATGAACTTATAAAACCTATCTAAGAATATAACATGCTAAATTTAAGGCCAATAGCTTGACCAGTCCTTAATCTTAACATTATCAAAGAAGGGAAAGAAAAGAAATTACTTTCCTTTCTTTTAGGGGAAATTCTATAAGATATCACTTTTCATGATGCCTGTTACCCTTGAATGTTTTTCCTTTGGATTTTTCCAACCCAATAACCCCATACTTATCAACTTGAGCTACTTTAAATGGTTTTCCCCACACTTAAACTTTTATTTGTCCTCAAGTAATCAAATGCAACCATTCAATTCCATCACTTCATTGTCATAAAAATTAAAGCATGCAATTCCACAAACTTTAGCCAACTCAAGTATCAAGCTAATACACATATCATGACTACTTTTCATTAGTGTGCATAAGCAAACTCAATTTATGAAATCATTTCTCAAAGATAAGTATAAATGCAAGAAAATTATTCTTCCTTATGGTTTCACTCATTTCTCTCAAGTGTATACGAGTTAGTGTTTCGCTCAAACTTCCTATAAGAAACTATACTATTATAGGCTTGGTAATACACTAATTCTACTCCACAATGATTACACGCTAAAAATAGATCATAAGGACTTTGTTTCAGGTTATATGGGATTAAGTTTAAGTTGGGTCAAAAGGGTTAAAGGGTTCATCACAAGCATTCATAAAGTATCAAGTTCACAAAGGGATGATAAAGATAAACTTTTGAGATATACGAATGAATAATACTACTACTCTGAACTTATTGATGCTACTAAATGTTATTCCTTTTTCTTTTCTTTTTCTTTTTTTCTCTTTTGTAACAATAATAACAAAACAATAAACAAATTAGTAGTGAAATGAAACGTTCTCAAAGAGTAGAAATATCACTAAACCCATCTTAAAAAAATGTAGCTCAAAATCCCTAGTAATGCATCAATTAATACTTTACTAAACATGTGAATGGGTAAGCTAATGGGGTTTTTGGTTTTAAAATGGGGGCATTTTCAAGAAACAAAAGGGTTAAGGCTCAATGAGGGTAGCAAAGGATAATAAAAGGTAGGTCGTTTAAGCCAAAGGTTAACACAGAAAGGGCCTTAATCATCTCTATTAAGCATGCATCCGGTAGACTCAAACCGATTCAAAGCAAGCTCTGAAGGTAATAACCTAAGGAACCATCACACATACAATGAAATGAAATGACTATAGATGCAGTCATATAGGCTCAATCCTCTTATTACCTCAAATGAAATTCATTATCCATCTCTCCACTACCTTTTACTCAAGTATCAAATTCTGAGTAAGCTTATGCAACCAATTACTTTTCATCATTCAACATGGTTCACTCTCTATTTAAGTAGCCTAATCCGAGTTCAAGCCTATATTCAATCTTATTCCAACTAGCACGATAGAATCTCACAGCAACACAAACCAAAATGATTCAAGTGTGGATCCATTCCTTACACAAAACAATACCCTAATATGCCTAAAACATTTATCCTAAATAACAAAATGCAAACAATGCAATCACAAATGTAGTACATGAATCAACTACCTCCCCACACGTAAATAACACATTTTTCTCAATGTAGAAAGGAAAACACCAGAACTTAACAAACACACAATAAAAACAATACTAAAAAATATTAAGGGTTAGAATGACTTATGGTGGTGTCTGTTAATCCAAGGTGTAGGACATCTTCTTTTGCTCTTCCTTTGATCCTCCAACAAGCTACAATGCATAATAAACCTTCAAGCTTCATGCAATCATCAAGTTACCTAAATAATAAGAGATCAAAAAGAGAAAACAAACTAATGATAAAAAAAAAACTCAAAAGCAAACTAAGTAAGATCAACTCAATACAAAACAACACTAAACACAAAAACAAACAAATTAAAAACAAACATGCTAATTTAAGGTCATTAGATTGACCCTTGGCATATCAACACTATCCATTGTCAAATGAATGTTTGAGCCTAACAGGAAGCATGCTAAAACTTTGTAATGAACTTGGAGCAACTTCCCTTGATGTAAGCTCCCAATCAGCACGATGCTCCAAAGCTTTGGGAGAGTGGCATCTAATTGCTTCATCATCGTTCTTATCCCAAAATGGCCTTTGTAGTAGTGTAAATTAAAAATGTGAAGGCTCTTCATCCATCTTAACACCTTCAATCTTGCTTGGCCACAGCTCGTTCTCCAAGTTAGCACTAGGTAACTCTTCCTCTTCATCTTCCTTCTCTTCCACTTTATCTTGGCTTTCCTCCTTTGAGCATTCAACCTTCTCCATTAGATCCTTTTCTTCCTTTCTTGCGATAATTGTGATGGCTTGTAACTGTTGCCTTTGATTTTCTTTAGTATTGATTGGTAGGCTATCTGCATCGTTAGAAGACAAAGCATTAGTAAGCTAACCTACCTGTACCTCCAAGTTGTGAATGGATGAAGCATGGTTCTTCATAATTTGGTTAAATTTTGCCTCCATCCAATTCAGATTCTTTTCCTACCTTCTTTGACCTTCCTCCGGGATTGAAAATTTGGAACTCAATTTATCCATGAAATTGTTTGACATCTCATCCATCTTCTTCTCCATCCTACACGCCCAAGCGTCAAAGTGATCTTGTTGAAAATCGGGAGGTTCTCGTGTGTATACTTAGCCACCTACATTGTTACTATTCCAAAATATGAGTGGTTTGGCACCCTGAATAATAATAATTGGAATAAGGATTGTTACCTTTTGGTTGCTCAAATCCCCATGACTCGATCAAAAAACAATCCTTGGTGTCATAGATGTCCTGTCCACATAATTCACAGTAAAACTGCACAGGTCTAATAAAAGAGGAAGATGTACACTGTAAGTTTCTTAATTGCTTATTAAGGGCTAAAAGTTGTGCTTGAAGAGCTGTCACTGTGTCAAATGAAATTATCGCCTCTTGTTTATTTAATCCTTACATTACTAAGCTCTTTGGACCATCTTGTGCTCCTTATATTCATACAGCTGAAAACATACAAGGAAAAGTATCAAAACTCTCAAATCAAAGTCAACCAAACTAAATAAAATGCTAAAATAAACAATCCTCGGCAAAAATGCAAAAAACTTGTTGTTCGCAAAACAAACTACGATGAGTTTTACACTTAAAACCAAAAGTATACGGGTCGTACTTGTAGTAAAGAATGGATATTAATCCCACGAGGATTGTATCTAGACACCTTATTAATTCAGCTTTCACTTTATTCAAGAAATGGATTTAAAAATATATATATATATATATAAATAAATAAATAAGAAGCAAACAAACTTGGAAGCAAGAGTGAGTAACACAACCAATTGCAACATCGTAAACAAAAATTCAGAGAAAAATAAGATTTAAAAATAGGATTTGTTGTTATTCCTATCTGCTCCCCTTTGGTTTAATTGATTTAATTTATATTTGACCCAAGATATCCTAATATTTTAGCTATACTCTCTCAAGGTGCAACTAAATGTCACTAGTTAAATAAATTTATGATTAACTTTTGGATCTCTCGACATGCAAAGTCTTTCCTAAACATTTAACTAGATATGAAGTTATTCTATAGGTAATATATTAATTTATCGAAATCTCTTCCTAATAAATTAATACCTTGTTGTCTATATGTTTAGTAATGCCAACTCTCGTTGTACTTCTAACACAAATTACTCAATTCACTCTCTCGATTTGTTATAGGGTTTAAGCTCAATAAACACCATAAATCTTCCTAAAATTAAATCTATAACCAAGGGTTTCCAGATAATTCAAACAAAAAATCTTAAAAAAACTTTAGCCACTCATAATAAAAACAAGTTTAATCATATTCATATTCTTCCAAATATAAAATAAAATAAGATAAATAAAAATTAAAATAAAAACAAAAGTAAAATAAATCTGAAAAAAATATAAATATTAAAAAAACTCTTAAAGTTTTGGAGCTTGTAGGTGCTCTTCTTCTTCTGTCCGAATCCTTCTGTGCCGCTGCTAATTCTCCTTTTTTTTTCTCCTATCTGAAGCTTTGGCCCTTTTTATTAATTTCTGTGCGCAGAAGCTCTTCTATCTATTTCTGCTTGCAGCTAGGTTTGTCTCGTAGCTTTTTCTCCAGGAATGTTGGGTCTGTGGTAGGTTGGGTGGTGCAGCTGCCTTGGAGGTGGACTTGGGTGCAGGTGGGCTGGCTCTTGGTGCAGGTACTGGTCTAAGCCAGCAGATGGGAGGGGCAAGTCCAAGCCAAGCGGGTCTCAGGTCCAACACATAGCCCAGCTCTAGGCTTCTTAGTCCAACAGCAGGTAGGCTTCAACCCCAGGCGGGGCATCCAGGTCCAGATGCTTAGGTTGCGCAATCCAATAAGGAAGCGGGCTCTCCAGGCGTGGGTCCAGCTCTAGCAGGCAATCCAGCGGTCTTCCAAGCGGGCTTCAGGTGCAACAGCTCCAGCCTTCTAGATCCAAGGAATCCAGCAACTGAAGCAGTCCCTTCTTGAGCAAGTGAGGCAGGTCCATCAGAGAGCTCCAGTAACTAGCGGGTTTACTTTAGGTTGGTAGGCTTGGCAAGTGGACTTGGAGCTGGTTTTAGACTTTTAACTTCATTCTTTCATCTTCATTCTTTATTTCAGACTTCTTCTTTTTTTCTTTTTTTCTTTAACTTCAATTTTCAAATTTGATTTACCTTACATAATAAATAAATACACCAATAAGATTTAATTCTAACTCAAAATTAATAATTAAATAATGAAACACAAAATAAAAATAAAAGCACTTAAATAATTAAAACTTACTCTAAATTAATACCTAACACAAACAAAACAATATTTAAGATTATATTAAATAAACACACATAATATAAGTCTTAAAACACAACAATAACAACCTATTATGCAAGAAATACATGCTAGACACTTAGAAAAACACATACTAAAACAAAATTATCAAAATTATGTATTTTTTATGTCTTAATATGTTTATTTTAAATTCTCATTGGACGCTTAATTGTTTAAAGGATTACATGTTTTGATTTTGCACCTGTAAACATGTTTTGAAGTCTTTTGTGCATATTTTTTATAATCATGTTTTCTTAAAATTGTGATTCCTCTCATGTAATTTAAAATTACGCACGTACATATTGTTTAGAAAAATTGTTTTATTAAGGGGTAGCTTAGAAGTTTTTCTAAAAAATGTTATTTTTTTTAAAGTTGTAATGCTTTGATGGAAAAGATTTCAAGATTCATTAAAGTTTAAAATTTTGACTTCATGCATTTGAAGATCTCCTATATTAAATTTTAAATAATTCCTAACATGACGTTCAGTCTTTTGACAAATCTTATAATGATACTTTTAAGTATTATTCACATAATAAGGGGGAGCATGGAACTTCATCCAAGTTGCATAATTGAGTATATTTTCGATAATTTCTTCCATGGGTTTTTTAAGTCAAGTATGAATGCATTTGTGGTTAAATGAATTGATATGATCCTTCTCATGCATTTTATATGTTACTTTGAAATTTTGATTGCATGAATTTAAGGGGAGTCATTGATAGAGCTTTTGATTAGTTGAGACTCTTAAGATATTTATTTTAACAATTGGTGTCAAGTAGTTTTAATTGGCCTCTTGAACTTGATTACATCTTGATGTTGTTATTGATTTTTATGAGTATCCCTTTCAGAAGAGAAACGTGTTATGATTTTAGTACTTATTGATGATGTGTTACGTCTTTTGCTTATTTTGGATGGTATTAATAATTGGTATTGTGGTAGTTATTTTGATCAGTATCATTAATTGGATTGCTTTGTTTCTATTAAATTCGATATCAATATGTTACTTTTCAACAACTTATGATGTCTATAAACAAGTGGTTTCTTATTTTGAAAATAGGTTTCAAATGACAAGAATAATTAGTATTAAGTTTTTGTCCTTTAGCATTCGTATCATGTTTTTCAACAATTGGTATAGACAAGTCTCCTTTTTGGTATATTTGGTTTAAAGCATGTGATTTGTCAGTTTATCACTTTTTAGCAACATTCAGTATCTATATTGATGATTATTTGATTGTAGATCTTTTAAATGAGATTTGGTTGTTTTTTGTCCCTCTTTTAAATAAGTGTGTCATGGTATTTTTAAGGATGTTTTAGTATGTTTTATTAAGGGTAGAATTGTTAAAAGAAATGTTTTGCTTTAAACTTCACTTTTAGGACAAATTATGATGTTATTGAAATTTGGTGTGGAATATATGTTTAGGAGATGATTAGTCTATCCTGTTTATATGTTTCATACTTATTGGTATCAAATTTTTATAAAAAGGATGGTAGATGTTATATGTATTTGTGACTAGTTTTATATTCATATTCGCGTTTTACACCTTTTGTAATTGGTTGTATACTTTTTGATGATTACAAAAAGGGGGATAAAGATAGAAGTGATATTAGAAAGAAGTAGATAGGAGTCATAAGTTTTACCATGTTTGCATGTTTGTGTGGTTTAATTTATGTGTTATATGCTTCTAATATCACATAGTTTTGTCATCATAAAAAAGGAGAAGATTATTAAACCAAAGGAGGTTATACCTTATTTTGATAATCACAAAATATCTTTGTTATTAATATTCTTCTTTAAATATGTTTAAGGATTGGTTTATTATAGCATTTGAGCAAGAACTTTTGATTGTCTAGATAAAATGAGGATTGGTCTACCAAACTACGTAGATCGATTGAAACATTTCGAGGAGATCGGCTGACCGAATAAACATAGATCGATTGAATGAACAAATCTAGAAGACCGGTCGACCGAACATGGCCTATCAGTCGATCAAAAAAAGCGTAATGGTCATATTGCTTAACAGATAAAAGATTTGCACAATAGTAGCAACATTTATCCAAAGGTCTAAAAGAATTAATTGTCAAATAAACGAGCCAACGGATAGATTAATCTCGAATTACACTATAAATACAGGGCTAAGTGAGTCTTGAAACATAGTTCAGAAGCATGGAAATAAAAGTGATATATAAGTGTTGAAAACAAGTTTATATTTAAGTGTCGTTTTTGTGCTGTGATTTTATTCGTGTACTTGATTCATGTACATACTCTAATACCAATCAATTTATTCAAATCAAAACATTTTCCATATTGAAGTAACCTTGAATCACAACTAATAACAATGAAGTCCCTAATTTAATGACAATAGAAATCAAATCTCTCCATTCATTCCTGTAAACAATTCGTAATTCCATATCATATGTACCAAATTAAATACTGAATGTCAATGAATCTAAAATGTATCTACTAATCAAAATAATTTGGAAATGAAACATTATCTAATCATAATACTTAATAAAGGCATCTATAGTTATAGTAAGAGTCTACAGTAACATTCTATGACTTGATTTACCCACCTATAATGATGTTAAGGGAAAGACTTAAGCATCAAGGAAAAGATCAAACTCTACTACCTATTTCCTAAAAATTTTATTAAGTAAGGAGTGAGATACCAACTCAGCACATTTTCGATGATGTTTATAATAAACTTGCTTAGGTTTTAAATAAAAATAATCATGAATCTAAATCAAACAATACCACAACATGCAATAAGGCACGTACACCTATCACTAAGTAGTATAGTCATTGTAAGTACAGGACTGTGGCTATTAGAGAATTCCTATCCTTACTATCTACCCTACTCAAATATGATTAATTAATTCATTCATTAATGAAAATAAGAGACATAACTAAAGACAAATCAAAGGATGAACTCATAAGAATCAATAAGCAATAATGAAGGTAGGATATAGGTAGTTAATCAATTTAGGGTGCATTCATATTCATTGTTCAACCTTGATTCAAAATGTTTCCAAATTTTCTTAGACCATAGGTTCCATGATTTAAATCACACACTCTCCTAAGTTATGTAATTTTATTTAATTTTATAGTTCTCTTCTCAAGATATCAATTGAATGCATTAATTTTTTCTATAGAATCTATTATTTAGACTAAGTTTAACCCCAATCTGGATATTTTATGTAAGCCTATCTTTAGATCTCCATGCATAATGCATTATTTATAGATTGATCTAATTCATACATTCGATTTCTTATTCTAAACTTATGTAATCACACCATTAGAATTGAAGTTTACATTCATATAATATCTTAAAAAATGTTATTAATTCCATAATCAAATCCAACACAAATATGAAAATTCAATGTTAAATTAAGAAAACAATGGATACCACATCCAAGGGCTCATAACAATCTAGATCTTAGAAAAAAAAATCTCAAACATAAAGAAAACAAGCATAAGGTTAAACAGTGGTTGATTCAAAAGCTGTTTTACTTCAAGCAATTGTTGTTTAGTGTCTAGAAAACATGAAAAATTGGGGAAATTAGAATTTTCCATATCCAATCATTGGAAACCCTAATTTTGACATATTTAAGGATAAAAGAGGCTCATTTTTATTAGCTTTCTCACCTTGTTTGGTGGCCACTCCATTTTCCTTTGTTTTAGTGTTTTAAGCCTCCTTGTCAATTTGTAGTTGCCTTTAAGCCTTTTGTTTATGCTATAGATAGTTTAAACCTTAGTTTCATCTTGTTTTTTTTATTCTCTTTAGCTACTCTTCTATTATTATTTTAGTTTTGTTTTGTTTATACACTTGATTTTATGTTCGATAATGTATTACCTTGAGATTTTAGTTTGATAGATTTTTTTGGTTTCAATTCTAGCCTTCATATTTGTTATTTCAATATGTTTTCTTATCATTTATCCTTTATTTTAGTTAATTTCCATATGTTACAATAAAGTTATTTTTGGGTAATAAGATACTAAAGGGATTAAAGTTAATTGATTTTCATTGGTCATTGTGTTTCAGGTTAATATTGAATTTAAAATTTTCTTGAATGTTACTAATTAGGAGTTGTTCTATAGGTTTCGCCATCCTACTAGAAATTTCTAGTTAAATTATTAGGTATAAGCTTTTGATCCACAATTATCATTAGCAAATACTATAAGTAGTAATAGGTTAATTAATTTTGTATGAAAAACTTAATCAACCTAGCTTAGAATTCCAATTCTTTAAGTTGTATAATATGAGATTGTGTGATTGTGACTTAGGTTAGTAATTCCCTAGTACTTAACATTGCCACACCATTAAATCTTGAGAGCTTATTCTAGATTATTGCATAGTTAGGGAGATGTTTTCTATCATATAAGATTTATCTAAAATTTGATAATCTTAGGATGCCAGAGCTTATTTGTGCCTATAAGCTATCATCTTAGGAAAAACCACAATCTTTATATTTTATATGATTGATTGTAAGTCCTAAATCCTAGAAATATCTTCTACCCAATTTTCTCTTATTGTTATCTATTTATTTCTATTTTTCATTTTAACTTTTTTGCTTTGATTTCATTAGTTACCTTTTCTATTTGTTTTAATTTTGCAAAAATTCAAGGGTTTTTATTTCTTTTTATTTTTCTTTTATGCAATAGTAGAAATAGCTTTAACTCACCCTAGGTCTTTTAGCTTTGACCTTAACTCACCCTATTACATTATTAAGTAATTAGGAATTCATTAATTGGTAATTTTTGATGAGCTATCATTAAGATGGCTAGGAATCACTTTTAGGGTCTTCTTGATCATTTTGCTATAACTTCTTTGTTGCTTGTCCTTTAGCCTTGATATTTTGTGTGGGACTTAATAGCATAATGGTCTTAATCTTCAAATTGATTCCAAAACAATTCTAACTCTGTAAGTTAATCTAAAATCTCACCAAAATCACCTATACTTGAGTTGATGTTTATTTTAACTTTTTTTACTCTTCTCTTGATGAACTCTTCACAACTTGTTCTATGGCCTTGATATTTGATGTGGAACTTCTTAACATGAAGCTCTAACTCTTAAAATTTATGCCACACTTTTTTTTATCTCCAAATGTGAATTAAAATGCTTACTAATTCCTATAAAACCTAAATGATCATTCAAAGTAACTTAAGTAACATCTTATTAAAAACTAAACTAAATATGCACCTAAATCACATGGAATTAATCCTCAAATCTAAAATAAACATTATAAAAATATGCTTAAAAGATGTATAATTAAGGTGTTATCAAATACCTCCACACTTGAACTGTTGATTTTCCTAAACCAGTAATTTAAATGTTCACACCAAACAAAAGTGATTAAAAGTCAAAATTTAATTGAGTATGATAGGTCTGTTGCAGACCATCAAATAATAAAATACTTAACTAACTTAATATGTAGTAGGGCAAGTCAGGATCGATTTTAGAAAGAGTTGGTTAAACTTATAAGCTATTTCTAAGGTTTCGCTAAAAAAAATAAAATAAAAGAAAACCACTAGATGCGAAGACATTAAAACAAAATAGAAAGACAAATAATAAAAACAAAGCAGAAGACAAGAAATAAATAACAAAAATGAAAGGTTAGGAAGAAGAAATTTTAAGACTCAAGAACTATAATTGATCATAGAAATAATAGATTGTGATTAGTCTAAGATGCTAACCTATAGACACAAACAATCTCTTATGTCTTAAGTTCCTCTGATCTTAGATAAATCTAACAAGTTCAAAAAACATCCCTAGCTGCGCGACAACCTAGAATAAGCTCTCTAGATTTAATAGCACAGTAGCATTAACACACCATGGAATGACTAGCATAAGCCACAATCTCGTAAGCTCAGATTTTGTAACTTAGAGAATTAGAATCCTATGCTAGATTGATTAAGTTGACCTACAAATTTAACTAGTCTAGTGCCACTTAGGGTATTTACTACAGACAATTACGTATCACAAGCTTATACCTAGTCATTAAACTAGAAATTATATCTAGGATGTCCAATCCTATGCATTAATCCCTAGTTCATGTCATTTAACTAGAATTTCAATATAGTCTTGACCTAAATCACAAAACCCAATGGACTCTTAATCAATTCTCACAATTACAAAAATATTATCCCTTTAATGTCTTCTAACCCACAAGAACCTAAGCTAACATACTAAAAACTATAATAACAGGAATTAAATAAGAAATAAACATAATGAAATAAAAAGAACAAAGGTTCAAAATTAAAGAAAAAATAACTATATTAATAAAAATCGAAAGGTTTCATACATAAATGACAACATCTAAATGATAAAAACAATAAAAGAAAAACAAAAATGGAAAGATATAAAAGAAACAAAAGAAAAAAAAAGAAAATAACACTTAAATGATTAATCTAAGAACAAGAATTGAAAGGATAAGAAAAGAAACACAAAACCCTAACAACAAACTAAGAAACAAAGAAATGAAAATGAAAACAATGGAGGTCGGAAGGAAAATGAAAGTGGCTCGCCCCCTCCCCCCCCCCGACGGATTCTTTCGCTACCCTTTTATAGTGCCTTTTTACGTTAAAATAGGCAAAAGATGTCATTTTGTTCTTTTTTATTTTATTTTTAGTATACTTATGAAACAAACACAGAAAAGAAAAGTACTCAAACAAAAGAAACTAAAGACTTATTGAACCTAAAAGAAAAGGAACAAAAACTAAAAGAAAGGATGGATTGCATCCCAACAAGCACTTAGTTAAGGTTATAAACTTGACCCCTGATATGTACATCATCCATTATTAAATTGATGTTTGAGCCTAATAGGACATTTCTCGAATGAGTGCCTCTTCCTTTCCTAGTTAATTTTACTCTTCCTCTTCTACTTTTAGGTTCTCCTATTAGTCTTCAAACTTAGATGAAACTTCACATACCTCCTCCCTTAGTTCTCCATCAGGTTGGCTGAGAATGCCTGAAGAGATTTGAGCTTTTAGGCTCTTGATCACATTTGCCAATTGGCTCACTTGATCTTCCAAGTTCTTCAAGCTACTCCTCATTTCTTATTGAAATTTAAGAGTAACTTTTACTAATTTTCGTACAATCTCCTCCAAAGATATCCCATTAATTTATGGTGATGATGGTGGAAGTAGAGGCATGGGCTGGAAATATAACTGACTCTAGTAACATGCGGGTGTAGAATAAAATCTATGCTGCTCTCCCTGCAAAATAGGACAAGTACAAATGGAATAACCCAAAAGTGAACAGACCTCACATACCTTAATTTATTATTCATTCATTAGTACTTATGCAATTAAGAATGTGAAATTTGCTAATTGATGCTCCACCTTGGATGTAGCAAAAGAGTCACATTCATTATTATAGTAAGGATAATAGAGCAATCACAACTAAAATCACACTGATAATGAACCATCATGGCTAAAAGATTACAGAATCAGAAAAAGCTGTGAAACTAAAACAAACAGAAGGCAAGATGACTACAAAAACAAAAATGAAAACAAAAAACCAAAAATAACATAAGAAATAGCTAAAACATAAGTGTCAGATCCTCGGCAGCAGAGCCAAAAATTTGATATTTCTGTCGTGGACCATTAAATAATAAAATACATAACTAACCTACTATGTAGCAAGGTAAGTCAGGGTCAATCCCACTGAGAGCTATTCATGCTTATAAACTATTCCTAATGTTAAATTAAAAGAAAATAAAAAGAAAGGAAAACCTTTGGATGCGAAGACCTTACAATAAAACAAAAAGACAAATAATAAAAACAAAGCAGAAGGCATAAAATGAATAAGAAATATAAAAGGATGGGCAAAAGATATTTCTTGGATTCAGTACCTATAATTGATCATTGAAATATATAGATTGTAATTAGTCTAAGATACTAGTCCATAGACAAAAATAAGCTCTAGCGTCTTATGTTCCTTCGATCATAGATAAATCTAACAAGGTCTGAAAATATTCCTAACTGAGAGACAATCTAGAATAAGCTCTCTATATTTAATGACGCATTAGCTTTAACAAACTAGGGAAAAACCAGTCTAAGTCAGAATCCACAAGCTTAGTTAGGTAACTTAGAAAATGAGAATCTTATGCTAGATTGATTAAGTTTACCTACAAATTCAACTAGCTTAGTGTCATTGAATTTGCTATAGAGGATTACGTATCACAAGCTTATACCTAGCCATTGAACTAGAAATTATACCCAAGATGGCCAATCTTGTGAATTAATCCCTAATTCATGTCATTTAACCAGAATTTCAATTCAACCTTGACCTAAATTACAATACCCAATTGACTCCTAATTAATTCTCATAATTAAAAAACCATTATCCCTTTAATACCTTCCAACCCACAAGAACCTAAGCTAACATACTAAAAACACCAATATTATAAATTAAACAAGAAATAAATATAATGAAATAATAAGAACAAAGGTTGGAAATTAAAGAATCAATAACTATAGTAATAAAAACCAAAGATTCCATACATAAATGACAACATTCAAATGATAGCAATAATAAAAGTAAACGGAAATGGAAAACAATAGAAGAAACAAAAGAAACATAAAGAAATCAACACCCAAATGCTTAATCTAATAACAAGAAACAATAAAATAAGAAAAGAAGCACAAAACCTTAACAACAAACTAAGAAATGAAGAAATGAAAATGAAAATGATGGAGGAAAAAAGGAACATGAAAGCAGCCCCCCTACATTCTTTCACTGCCCTTTTTTAGTGCCTCTTTAGGTTAAAACAAGTAAAAGATGTCGTTTTCTTTTTTTTGTTTTGTGCTAACACTTTGTTAGGTCGACCGATTAGAGGGCATCGATCAACCTACCAGAGTAATAATGCAAAAACCTTTCTCTTCCTCTTCCCTTTTCTCTTTTATTATTACTTATTATGTGGTCTGGCTATTAGTTTATTTATTATCAAATTAGCATTCACATTTGCATAGCATATTAGATTATTTTGCTTAGGGGGCAAATTTAATTAGTTGAAGAAATTTTCGGTCACTCAATTCACCCCCCTCTTAAGTGCCTTTAGTGCTTACAAATAGTAAAGCATGAATTTAGGAAGCTTCACATCAAATATCAAGGAAATAAAATAGGCCATGAAGAGTGCATTAATAGAAAAGCAAGAGAAGCTAAAAAATGTGACAGCTTAACTATTACTAAATTTGGTGCAAACTTAAATGCAATTCTGGAGTTAGATTTGTTATAGAATCAATTTTTAGAGCAATAAAATCATGTTATTATGTTCCACACAAAATGGCAAGGCCAAATGAAGATTAACGAAGAAGTTATAGTGAAAAGACTAGAAAAGATAAAAGTTGGAAAAGTTGGACAAAGCTAGAGGAAGCAAGACGATTTTTTTATGAAGATCATGGCGAAATTTTATGTTAGATGTGGGAATTACGTGGTTTAAAAGTTTTAAAGTGTTTTTTAGACTTAAGATGACTTGGAAAATCCTAGAAGTCACCCTATCTAAATTAGGAGGTATAAAAGGACAAAGAAAAACAAGTTTTAGAAGGAGCCAATAAGAGAGAACAAGATCAAACAAGGAATTCAACATGATCAACCCAATTTTCCAAATTTTTTGCACAAGGGCAAGAGAAGAAGGATCATCAAGCTGCTTCTAGTTTCTTATCTATTATTGACAAAGCTAAAGGAAGCAAGATGATTTCTCAATCAAGATCATGGAAAAATTTTATGTTAGATATGGGATTTACGTGGTTTTAAAGGTTTAAAGTGTTTTTAATACTTAAAATGACTTGGAAAATCCTAAAAGTCACCCTACAAGAATTAGGAGGTATAAAAGGACAAAGAAAAAAAAGTTTTGGAAGGAGTCAACAAGAGAGAACAAGATCAAATAAGGAATTCAACATGATCATCCCAATTTTCTATATTTTTTGCACAAGACCAAGAAGAGAAGGATCATCAAGCTGCTTTTAGTTTCTTATCTATTCTCATTCTTACCTTGGTGTATGATGAATATGAATATTTGGGGTTAATTTACATCATAAATAGTTATTACTCTCTAATTATTTTGTTAAAGCCTTATTGATTCAATGCATATACTTCTTTTATATTTATTATGCATATTCCTTAATTTGAATAAGAGATTGGATTAGGACATTAGTATTAAGTTACATAATGAGAGTTAGTATCATAATAAACCTATAAATATCAAGTTAATAGTTAATTAAGGATATATCTTAATTAATTGATTAATTACCTATAGGATTGTTTCAAAACTAATTGGATAGTCAAAAAGGGATCAAGAGATTGCAATTCAATTCCAACTAATTCAGTTAGGGACACCTAGTTAGATCTTGAGAGAGGGTAATAAAAAATGTAGAATATCTTAGCATAAATATAATTGAATCAATAGGGTAATATGGAGGCAAAATCAGGATAGATGTAATTTCTAGTGTTTATCATTAATTTCTTAAGTTTATTGCATCTTTGATTGTTAAATTATTAAATTATTTTTGTTTAGTTTAATTTTAGTTTCATTCATTATGTTTTGTTCCTTAAACAAAGTATAACTCAAGTTATTTGGTGACTAATCTTAATCCATGTGGGAATGATACCAGCTATACTATAAAGTTATAATCCGTATACCTACAGTATAGCTTAAAATAAGTAAACCAGTTTTTTGCATCATGGTCGAGGAGTAGTAGTTTTAGCATCTTATTCAATTTGAAAGATTTTGATTTAATGAAATTGATACTTTTCAATGTGTATTTACATTTACATGATCACAAGGATCATAAGATGTTTGAGTAAGCTAGTCGACATAGAAATTTCAGTTATTACAAAATAAGAAAGGGACATAAGAAGAGTTAAATGCCAAGAAGCCATATAAAGAACAATAGTAGAAGAAGGAGAGTAAGAAGGGAAATAAAGGACCCTTATAGACTTCATAAGGTTGGGTTCCCATACCAATTAATAAGGGATCACCAAACCTCCTATTGAAGTCTACAATTTTGAGATAAAATTAGCTTTGTTAAACATGATCTAAACTAACGTTCAGTTTTATGGATTGGGTAATGAAGATCCTAATGCATACTTGGAAAACTTTATGGAGATATATGATACGTTCAGCTACAATAGGTTGTTGGAGGATGCTGTCAATACGAGACTCCTCCCTTTACATTGAAGGATCAAGCTAAAGCATGGTTGAATTCCTTCAATCCAGAGAATGTCACTACATGTGAGCAGTTGTTCCAAGCCTTCTTGGCTAAATAATTTCCATTAAAGAATACTACAACAATTATCAAGGAGATAAAAAATTTCTAAAATAGTGTTGGTGAGTCCTTGTATGACGCATGGGAGAGATTTAAGGAGTTATATAAGAATTGTCTACATTACAACTTGACTAGGGAAATCTTATTGAAAACATTTATAATGGAATAAATCAACTTATAAGAAGGATTATAGATGTAGCAGTTTGTGGTATTTGGATAAGGAAGAAAATGATGCTACACTTGACTTGTTAGAGGAGATGGTGAATAATAGTTTCCTTTAGATAACAAAAAGGAGCAGACAAGCACTTTTGTTTTTAAGAAGTAAAAAGTTGTGCTTCTCATATTTTCAATTAAAGCTCTATAGGATCAAATTGCAAATCTCATTAAACAAATCAACAGTTTATAAGCTACATCATCCAACCCATTAAAGGTAATACATCATGTGGAAGCTAATTGTTTCTTAATAGGGAGTGACAACATAGAATAAAAGAATTACATGGGAGTTTAATAATGAGGAGGTAACAATCCCTACTTTAATACTTATATTTCTGGATGGAAGAACCATCCAAACTTTTCTTGGACTAACGATGTAGGTAAACACATATGAACTTAAAACCCTCTAGGATTTTAGTAAGATAGGCTTGGATCATTGGAAGAAAAAATGGATAAGTTGATGGAAGTTCTTAATTCCAAGTTCACAAGTCAAGATGAGAGCCAGAAGAGGATGGAAGTAAAGTTCAATCAGATTATAAGGAATCATGCCTCTTCCATTCATAATTTAGAGGTCTAACTTAGGTAAATAGTCAATGCATTATATATAAGAAGTGTGTGGAGTCTCTTAAGTAATATAGAGTCTAATTCAAATGAGTAGCTAAACGCCATTAAACTCATAAGTAGGAAAGAATTGGAAGAACTATCTGAACAATATATCAAACCCCATAAGGAAAAAGACCAATAAAAGGAGGAGAAGACCGAAAAGAAATATTATGTGCGACTCCTACCATGCATCTTAAAGATTCCATTCCCAAAAAGCTTAAATAAGAACTAGATGGATCTATACTTTGAAAAATTCTTAATGTTGTTAAGGAAATTACATATCAATTTAGTTTTTATGGAGGCCTTAGATAACATGCCCAAGTATGTAAAATTCTTTTAAGATATTATAACCAACAAGTTAACTTAAGAGGATAATTAAATAGTTTTATTGACGGAAAGTGGTGGCTCTATTACTACCAGCCATATGCTGTCAAAATTACAAGATCTAGTGATTTTTACTATCCCTTGTGTAGTTGGTAATCTTGAATTTTCTAAATGCTTATATGATTTAGATGTTAACACTAATTTAATGAATTTGTTTATTTTCAAGAAATGAGGGCTAAACAACATGAATCCAACTTCTATGCTCATTTAGTTTGAGAATCAATCAATAAAGAATCCATATAGTGTAGTGGAAGATGTGCTATTTAAAGCAAATAAATTCATCATTTGGACCTTAAAGAGGATCCCATCTATCCATTGATTATTGACAAATCATTTATTAATATTGAAAGAGCATTAGTAGATGTCCACAAAAGGAAATTAATTCTTAGGATAGGTGATGATCAAGTGGAGTTTAGTATGAGTAAAACATTGAAAAATTCAGTAAAGGGGAGTGCTTGCATGAAGATAAATATGGTTGATGGGTGTTTCAAGGAGAAAGAGGTGAATCATGATCAATGCTACTTTGATTTGGTATCACTAATTACAATCTACAAAGGCTGGAAAAGAGGAAAAGAAGAGAAAACCTAAGCTAGATTTTAATTCTCTCTTCAATTTCATGTGTTTGCTTCAAAATTCATCTATAAGGCTTCTTATATATGTTAGCTATAAGTAGGTATAAGTTGGGCAAGTTGCAGCAAGTTGAGGAGCGAGTCGCAGTTGTTTTCTGCATGACAAGTACCATAACGACATTTAAAAGGCCATAACGGTGGGTTATGAAGGCTCGTTTAGGTCCTCTACTTCGAGAGCAATACGGTGGGTTGGATGAGCAATAAAACGGGCTACTGAGGTCATTATATTAGTCCTACAGATTGACATTTTTGCTAAATTTTCAATCTTTTCTCCACTTTTTTGGCTTCCATTTACATTGTAAATCATTTATAAAGATAATTAAGCACTTTAGCATTAATTTGGAAGTAATGTGCCTTAAAATTAGATCAAATTCATATGAAAATACACTAAAAACCAATTCCTAACAATTCTCCCACACTTAAATTTTACTTGTCCTCAAGAAAATCATCAATCTCAAAAGAGCTTATAAGCATAGGAAAACTTACTTAACCTATTAAGCCTAATCATTGACACCTTTTCTTAATTATTCAATCATCAAACAAATCATCGAGATATTATATGATTAATCAAACATACAAATTAACACACAACTTCATATGTCTTCAT
>JAOXYD010006987.1:0-15361 GCA_028565735.1 Pinacopodium congolense | reverse complement strand
CTTGGAACAAGATTGTAAAGGTTACTCTTTACCTTGAAAAAGATTGTACTTGTTTTGAGTGATTGGTATAGAATCATTCAACAAGTAGTTGGAAGGGAGACGTAGTCTATCTTTTGGATGGGTGAACTTTCTTAAAAAATTGTCTTGTGTCTTTTCCTAACTCTCTTATTGCATTTACTTTGATATTTGTATTAACATTCCAATTGAATTAGGTTGCTAGTGTTGAGTTTATAAATTTTTTTTAATACCCAATTTACCCCCCTTTTGGGTGCCATAGGACTTACATTTATACTAATTTTATAACTAGTTAGTAATTGAAATTTTTTAGGACTTATGAAAGCTTGGAGTGATATATTACTTTATGTGGTACATATGATGTATACAAGGCATATATACTATAATTGGGCTGGCAAATGGAAAGGTAAAGTCTTTATAAAAGCATTTTGGAGTTGTTAATGAGCAACTTTTCTACAATAGTTTGATGATATTTTCATCAGACTAAATTAACTTGCACTAGGTTATGTTAAAGATTTACTTGAATATCAAAGGAGATATGGAGTAGGGAATTTCAAAGTATTGAGTTAAAATGTCCAATAATAGATAATAACATGAGAAAAACTTTCAATTCTTAAATTTTAGTGACCTAAGATCACCCTATTATCAGCTTATTAGAGACAATGAGGGATATAATTAAAAAAAGACATTCAGATTTGAGAGAACAAGCTAAAAAATGGAAGAATGATATAACATCTAAAGTGATGAAGAAGTTAAATAAGAAAAAGTTAGATGTAATGAAATTGAGAGTTATCTAGAATTGAGATAGAGGTATGAAGTTAAAAAGGGGAAGAATGACACACACATAATCCACTTAAGAAGATAGAACTCATGTACTTATAGGGCATGAGAACTTTATATTTACACTTATTGTTATGCAACTAGTGCTATATTTCATACTAAACAAAATATAGAGGCAGATGTATATTATTGTTACTATAGAGAATGATATATGCAAGTGTATTGTTACTATACATTAGAGGGCAAAATTTTAGGCAATACTGAACAAGTAGCAGTTCATCCACCATTTGACAGAGTTATGCCTAGTAGGTTGAAAAAATAGGAGAAAATTAAAAAGTGAACCAAAGAAGGTAAACATTAAAAAATTGTTGCAAAGGGAATAATATCAATTATGTAGAAGATGTGGAAAATCTAGCCATAATAGGAGAAGTTATAAAGAAGACATTCCACTTTGATCCATTTAAACAAGAGTTGAGGATGTTTGTTGTCAATCATTAAACCTTTTTTAACATAATTCTTTTTTGCATAAATAGAACACTTATTTTGTGAATAATGACAGTCTACCGCATCGAGAACATCAACTACGACATCTATAACATAACCACCTCCATCAACTTCTTACTCTTAATCACAACCATCTATATTAGCACCAACATTGAGGATGAATATAGCTTTTGTGTCAATTGACCCTAGTAATTTTAATTTTTTATTTTGATTAATAGGACTTAGGTGGAAGGGTAAGCCAAGAATCACATCACGTTAACTACAAGAAGAGTGTTAATGCTAATTAGTGAATTATCTATCTTATATACTTTTTAGGGGGAATATGATTTACATCAAATTTATTTTTATTTTAATGGATTAATTATGATTTCAATCATTTTTGTAGACTGAACAATGATTACCTATTTCTAATGTGTTTAATGAGTTATGCTTTTGATAATTAAATTTGCCTTTGATATAATAATATAATTTTGTTAATTTCTATGGACATTTCATTTTGTCATGAAATTGCACATACATGTTCATTTCTAGGATTTCCATCATCTCTATATATAATACTTCCATGTTTTGATCATCTTCATCTATAGTATTTCTATGTGCAAATTACACATATAATACTTCCAATATTTTTAGCATCTCTATCTACAACATTTCCAGCTTTTCCAATATTTCTAATAATTTCAGCATCTCCATTTGAAACTAATTAGACTTGCAACATTTCCAACATTTCTCAAATAGAAGTTAAAGACAAATAAAAACATCACACATCTCAAGTATGACAAAATGTTAAAGCTTATTTATTCATAAAAAAAGATGTTCAAATATCTAAGGTACATTGTATATAAATTACATTGTATATCCTTCCTTTAATTGAAAGTTCCATTATATACCTCTAAGGTATACTTTATTACATTGTTACATAATATTACATTGTATAATCTAAGTTATCTTCTTATTCTTCCTTTTTATTGAAAGTTAAGCAGTTATCCTGACATCCCTGCTTGCCCTTTTAGCATGAACACAATCATAAAGTTCACTAACATTTCACACAATTCCAAGCTGTAATGTCCGAATCCTTAATCTTTGATTCAAGAAATACATATTTATGTGCAAAACATACTAAATAAATAAAACCAAAAGTTAAACAAGTTTGTATTTTTGTTAAGTACATACCAAAAAAATTACTTTTTGGTACATAGGGTTGTTAGATGGTCCCTTCCATACCACGAATATTAGCACAATAAATTTCCGCCAATATTATAAAACTGTTGACCTATACCATTTTCCACCTATTATATATGACATATCATTTTAATAAACAAGATTTATATTTCTTCTAAAAATACAAATTCTGTATGCTTATTATACTCCAAGTCAACAATAACTCTTTCTTAATACATGTACCCTTGTTTCTAAATGTAAATACCAATTTTAATCACATGAACAATAGCCAATAGATGATAATATAATTCTATGATTGAAACTTAATATACATGTGCTAGAACAGTTATATATACATGTGTGTATATATAGCTTCAATGGAAGCTATTGGGCATTTTATAATCATAACGAGATATATTAGGACTTTTCATTATGAAAAACATTCCCTCCAAAGTGTAAAATATAACAGATGACTAGAATTATATTTAAGTAATGTCCCTCACCAATAGTTCATTCACATTTTAAAATTTCCTATAAGAATAGCTGTATTGAAACTTGCCTTCAACATCTGCTTTGCTTTATAATGAATATTAAATAGAAATCTAAAGGAAAAGGATTAAAGAGACAAAAAAAAATATTATAGTGTACAATATCACTTAATTAGTGATTAAATATGTACAAATCAAATGTGAATAATATCACTTATTTAGTAACTTTATTTGAAATACTTATCCTACTATTATAGATATTAAGAAGTCTTCAAAATTAGATTTGGAAAATATAATATTGCTTTATGATATCCCAACTATTGACATATGAGTGACAAATTGTTTTTCTTTTTGTTCTAAAACATTTCGACACGTGATCAATTAAAATTCTTTCATAAAATACTACTGTTACTTTTCACGAGGACAAACATTCTAGGATTTTTACTAATACATACACTAATATAAATCTCAAGTTAATGAACACATTTTGTTTTGTGTGTTCTATGTCATCATATTTACTACTTGATTTCTCTTCAGAACTTTAATTTAGGATTAGAATTATAGTAATCAGGAGTGCTTCCTTTAGCCCTACTTACTTTTAAAGAGCATGCGCATCCTATGGATCCTTTATGGCATGCTACCGAATTAGGTGAACAAGCATTCCATATGCTATCAATGATCATTTTATGTTTTTTTTCTTAAGATAATTTTAATGAGACTAGAACATCCTTACAAATGAACTCTCATATATAAATTTCCTGTGTATTCACAATAAGAATGTCTGCCATATTCCATAATATGCTAATTGTTTAGAAATAATAATCTTGAATGGCGCATATATGGTATAATTGAGTTGATAATTTACAAACATTGAGAAAAAAATGTTGAACTTAGTAGCACTTATCATCTCTTCTTCAAGACAATCAAAGAACAAAATCGGAATAGAACCAAATTGGTTCTCTTCCAATCTACATTGACAAGAAAATCATTATGCATTCATATGCTATATAATTCTTATCTATACTCGACTCAAGATGGAAGTCCATATCAAAGATGGAAGTCGAAGATTGAAGCTGGCTGTAGTTGAAAAATATGGAAGCCTATCTTGAAGATGAAACTGGTCAAATAAGGAGGAATGAGGAATTAAAAATTTTAGGTTTAGGGATTTTTATTTTGGGAATTATGGATTAATGGGATTTCCCATTTGTGTAGAAGAAGTTAGATAGGGGTTAGGTCATGTGGGTTAGGTTGGGTGGGTTAGGTCAAGTTAGGTCTAGTGTTTTTTTAATTATTTTAAAAGCCACATCATTATTAATATGAGTCCCCAACGTCATTATTTATATGAGGCCTATTCAGATCATGTCAGAATGCCACATAAACAAACATAATGTTTGATTAATGAAAAGTCAATAAAATAGGTATTTAGGAGTTAATTTGTGTCATCTTGTAAATATTATGAGGTAAATTGAATCATGCCACAAGTGTTAGGAGGTGAAGTGATATTATGAGAAATGTTAGGGTACAAATTGAATCTTTTTTGAAATATTATAAGGCAAAGTCTATCCTTTACCTTATTTTACAGTTTAAGGAATCCATAATATAAATGTAATCATCTTTCATCATTCTTCATAAATAAGCATTAACTAGCATATTTATTTTTAGGGGTCAAATTGATAGAGTTTTAATGGTTAATTTATTGAATTATTACCCCTATTTCAATGTTTAAATGTTAAATTTATGTATTATTATATTTAATTTGCGGGATAAAGGTTGAAGATGCAGATTGGAGTAAGAACTAGAAAAATTCCTTTTAATTCTGTCTATTAACACCCCCTGGCAGGGTCACGTTAGTGGATGAATAGGGGGTCGTTTAAGAGACATCATTCAACCATCAACGAAGGTCTCTCAAGGCGCTGTTGATTAGAGGCTGGGTGTTGCTGAATGTAGCAGACAATAATTTCAGCTCTAAATCTCTAAGATGGTGGCTGTGGCGTGTCTTTAATTAATAACTTTGTCTCTTAACACATGTGGGAGGCAGCAACAGTTGTAAAAATAAACAAAATCACTGAAGAAACACGAATTTGTGAGAGAGATCAGATCTGCTATAGTTAGAGAGAATCCTTCTTCTCTCACCATAGTCTTTCACTTAGTTCTTAACTTCAAACACTTTGTTTTTTGAATTTTTGTATTATTTCTGAGTTTCTGAACATCTGAGCATGGTGTATAAACATAGTTCTGAATTTATAACTCATATTCAAGGGGGTTCTAACTTAAATTACTTGTTATTATGCTCTTATTTTCGGATTAATCAAAGTAATTATTCTTATGCTTACAATCTTGTATATTCTTTGATTTTTCTGCAAGTTTGATTTAAATCAAGGGCTGTGCTGCATTCCAGATCAAGTTGGGAGTTATAAGACATGTCCAGAAGTCTTACAAACTTGTTTCGTACACTCTAAACTTATTATTTCAATATGTTTTTATAGATCTATCAAGATATGTTGCATAAGTTGTATATTTTGTATATCTTGATCAATATGTATGGCTAAACCATTTTTATTGCTAAGGATTAATGCTTGTATGATTTAAGAGTACCTAAAGGCATGTTAAAGGTTCTGTATTTAATTTATTGAAAGTTTAATTGAACTGATTTTGACCTGACCACTTAAGATTAGTTTTTAAGATAAGTTAAGCATGAGAAATCATCTTAATTTGTTAGAAAAATCAATATGTAACACGAATTAATCCTTACATGACTAAATCTGAATATTTTTTTGTGAAAGTTAGAGATTTGAGATTAATTTTCAGAACTCACCTTCTTGAAATTAAAACCCATTTACTGGGAGCACGTTTGGTATCATTTCTCGTTTCTGTTTTTGGTTTTTATTTTTGTATATGTGTATTGGTTTCTGTGCTATTTGTATTAGTTTCTATGTTATTTTTTTGAGTTTCTGTGTTGTATTAGTATGTTGTCTTTTTTGATTTCTGTGCTATTTTTATTGGTTTTTGTGTTTATAAAAATAAGAAACGAAAACCGAAAACAATAATAAACCAAACAAGGCCTGGATTTTAAAGCATAACCAAACTCTAGATACGATTAAATGGAGAAAAAACAAAATCTTATCCATAACTTGGTTTTGATTTTGTGAAGGAACTTTAATCAGACTTTAAATGTGTTTAAAACTTAAATAAATCAACAGTAATCTAATCCTTATCTAATTTACACATTTGGTAATTTTTATAATTTTTCAGAAGCAATTAAAAATTATTTTTGAAGTGTTTAAGTAAATTAGTCTAGATTTAGCAATTTTCAAGTTTTTAATCAATTTGTCTAGATTTTTCTTAAATAATTGTAATTTGATCAACTTAATAATTAAGCCACCTTTCACCATAGGATTGACATCCGGAGTTTTAAATTGACTCTATTAAATTACTTTTGCGATAAGTGTATTTGCTTAATTCCGTTGGTTTTCAAAGTAAAATCATTTTAAATCATTCAAAGTTTTAAGTCACCTAACTAACGTAACATTTATGACAAGGGAAAAAATGCCCATTGAATATGAAAGATAAAAATATGCATTAAGGATGTAATTTCAACACAAAATTATGCGATATAACTGTACAATAGAATATATCGAATAAAAAAAAATTTAAAATTTTAAGGTTAAAAAAATTTATTAAATGGAATATAATAATTATTAATAAGAAAATATAATTTAAGAAAATAATATTTTATTTAAATAAAATGAAAATATTAATGTCTATCATTAAAAAGAAGTTTTAAAAATAAAGCGTAGAATAAAATTGTTTTTCTTTACTGACTCTATGGATCAAAAGTGAAAATTAAACTAACTTATCACATCCATTCACATTTCTCTTAACACTGAATTTCCTTGGTGTTTGGTTTTCAGAATCCCCAACCTTATGTACATCTTTTTAGAACTGGAGTCAAAATAATTGGTGTTTATTTTCATATTCAAATTTAAGTCATTAGAAGTGGTTTCTTGATAATATAAAATATCTTTCAAGTTTCATTTTTCATTCCATGTAATTAATTGTGATTTTGGTTAGCACGATCTGCAACTCAGAACAAGTCAAAATGATCACCAATGGCATCAAGGACTTGAATTTGTGTATTTCTTTTCTTTTTCAGGCATGCAAAAGCAACTGGTAACTATAACTAGTAACATAACTTCCTCTTTGTCTCTTGAATTTCCACAATTGCTCTTCCAGTCATAATGCATTACAAAAGTTGCGTAAAGCACCAACCAAAGCATCAATGATTAACTTGTCTTAAAAATAAATGGACAAATAATGGTTTCCCAGTCCATTTCACCAAGGGTCTCTGCCGCAATACATGTAATGTCAAAGCATCCAGTTTCTTTTAAGTGTGTTGGAAGTACAGAGCAAAAGTTTAGAAGATGTTTGATATTGTTATTGGTTTTGGTTATTGATTTTTATTTTTCTGTATTTGTATTGATTTTTGTGTGTTTTTTAGATTTCTGTACTATTTTTTTGAGTTTTTGTGCTTTATTAATGTAGTTTTTCTTGATTTTTGTGTTATTTTTTTATGTGATTAGAAAAATAGAAACCAAAAACAAAAACCAAAAAAATAAAACCAAACATGCACTTAAAACAAACATTTCATATATGAATTTCATAAGTAGCTTTATAACAACATACTATCCAAGACACATTACGCAAGACTAAAAAATCACCAAATAGAAAGAAAATCTTGTTGCCACCAAAGTAATAATAAGCTGTAGAAGGGTAAAAAAAAAGAAGATATTTGGGAACTTTTGCTGTAGCCTTACTCAACTCAAATCACACTTTAAGCCACAAAATCATCATAAACGCACAACTTAAACCACAATTTTCATAAATCTCTCCATGAAACATATATAATAATCATTTAACTCATTCAAACCATAATTATTAGACAAGAATTCTCTACTCTAAACAATTAATCAATATAAACTTTCATATCTCAAAAACCATAATTATTAATTATAAATATTCTATTTGAACATGGATATCCAACGTAAATTTCAACATAAATCTCATTCATATCCAAACAGTAGTCATTAGTCTCAAAACCTATCTAAATAATACATATATATCTCATGCTTTTTTTTTTTTTTTGTTCTCGTCCTTTTTTTCACTTTCTTTTGATTTCTCCTCTATGTAAGTAGAATTCGAAATCATGAATTCAACTTTTTTACACATCTAATTTATAAACATTATTTTCATCAACTCGTAAATATCAAAATAATAAAAAGAGATTTGCATATTTTACTGTCTTAAAAAAACAATATCCAAATGAAATAAGTCAATCTATATACATGCTTCGTAATAAAAAAAATCTCTCAAAAGTAATCATAATATAAATGAAGTTAACCCACTGAACACAATACCATATTACTAGCCTTGCCTAACATCTCAAAATTCAATATCAAGCATTGGAATTATCATAGTCTCTCGATCCCTTAAAAAATATAATGACAAGTGGATAAGCTGTCTATTCAGTAAGAGTCACTTGACTGCATCCTTATATGTCAACAATTCAGTAACTCAATATAAAACAAAAAGATAGAATAATAAAGTAAAAATATAAGTAATATTCACAATGTATATTCAATATTCAATATTCAACAGTCACAACATACTCAATAAATAAACATAACAACTAATATTATTGTCATTTTATTTACTAATAAATCTAATTATACTATATTTTCTTTTATTGACTTATTCGGACCTTACTTAATCTAGTAGACCTACATTCAATGGTTTGTCAGCTCATCTCAATCATCATCACGTGGATATTAATCTAAATAAAACAAGATTCAAACTAAATTTTAATAAATGTTAATGAAACAAGTTTAACCCTAACTTTTTAAAGGAAAAAAATTCAATCTAAATGAAATAATATTCAAACTAAATCAGATCTTAAAAATCAAAATTAATAGAATGTTTTAACTAAAGAGCATAGAAATGGATATTCTTGAAAGATTCTCTTAACTAGAAAATTTTAACTACCAAATTCTACAATTTCCTCTCTAATCCACTGCCAAAAAAAAAAGGAATTAAGAGAAGAATAACAAATACACATGTAAGGAAAAAAGGAACAAAACCGAAACTTCAGCTTACCTGACAAAGTTTCAACGAGAGAAAGAAGACACAAGGAAGGAGAAGTTGGTTTATAATTTTAGCAAGCATGGGCCAGGTCTAGCTAATAAAAAATTTGGATTGAGTCATAGCCTTAAATGTGGGTTTAGTGAGCTGGGCCTTACATCTGTTTTGTCTTAGCAACTAGAAGAAAGTGGACTGGCCTCACAACAATACCTAAATCAAAGGAAAGGAGGGATGGTTGATGAAGAGTCAACGGAAAGAAAAGGATATGAAAATTTTCTTCGAACCAAACCACTTGGCATGGTTCAATATTAAGGCTGATTTATTTGTTCACTAGCCGATCTAATTCGATATTTTTATTTGTCAATTATTTGAGATATTTTTAATAAACACAAATACAAAGGATCAATTGGTTCTTTTTCATTCCTTAACTGCCTAGCAATTTTCTTCGCTCACATTAAGATAGTTTTATAAAATAACATAAAATTTTAACTTAAAGCATGAATATTATAATCCCGTTTATGCAAATACAATGAAAGTCAAAGATTAATGGATCTCGTCATTGTTATCAGCGCAACTTCCGGTGGAATGGTGAAGAGATATGGAAGAGGGTAGACAAGTTTTAATACAATTTCCAAAACATACAATCAGCCTGCACTTCAGAAATTTACTTCTAGCCATGTATGTAACTTAATATCTCTTTCATGCTTCCTCTTTTTTTATGAATATGTTAATTGCATATTATATGCTAAACAAACCATTACTTATAGTGATATGGTTTCATACTATTTGAAAGGAAAAAATTCAGTATTATGTACATAGATATGATAAAGTCTCATTAAATTTTGTTTCCTTTCTAATTTCATAGGACTGTTAGCCACACCTCCTTGACTCATAATAAAAATGCGCTATTGTCTAAAAAGCAAATAACCAAATCTAAATTCTTGTTTAGAAACTTTTGTCAAGTTGGTTTTCTTTATTTACATACCCTAAAGATAGTTCTTTGGTGAATGCAACTTTAAGTCACCAAGCAAATGATTTGCGTACGTAATGTTTCATTCAGACTTAGGTATATATATGTCTTCTTAAAATAGTATGGTATTGAACAAGTTTCAAGAAGGAGATACGATATCTCTTTAGAACAAAGAAGAGGGCAACTAGTTTTCAAGTTAGAAGATCCAAGAGGTTAATAAGTTTACGAATAAAAGAAGGAGCTGGATAACTAAAAGGAAAAGAAACAAATATGAAATGAGAACCTTTGGATCTAGAGAGAGGGTTACATCGATGATTGTCAGCACCTCTTATAAAAAATGTCTTCTGTCATAGACAAAGCGTATATCCCGATTTTGTGTCTTTTGTCATTACGAACCATATAACATGTCTTTCTCTTTTTTTTTTTTTTTGAGAGATTTTCAATAACATTGCAATGCGATATTGCTGTTCGTATTGTCATTTGTGCTAAGCACTATGTGCAATGCCTCTTTTGATATTTGATAGGTTCATTTATTATGATTGGTACAACTTTCTACGAATTTAATAAAATGTTGAATCTTTAAAAATTCTGAACATTAATTTCTCATTCATCAGTTCCATCCTTTCTTTTTGAGAAATACATCAATTTGATCCTTGAAAATAAAGAAAAATATCTTTTTAATTAGTTAAGGTAAAGGAGTTCTTATACTTTATATATACAATAAAAACATTAGTATGCGATTGTTAAATACATTTTCCTTCCAAGTACTTATAAATACATATTCTAATCAAAGTGTAGATATAATCTAAGACAAAATCATTATCCAGTTAAATTTATTGTCATCTACCTTGTTCTCATTTGCAAGTCATTACGAAGTTCCTTATCCTAAATCTATTGATGATATCTATATTTTTATGAGTAAATTTCTCGTCGAATTACTCAAAGAAATTGCATCAATCTCTTTCCCATCATTAAAAAGAAATTGATTATCAATTCATTAATAATGTTATTTTCTTTATGTTACATGAAATACACATATACTTTACCTCATATCCAGGACATAAAAAAAAAACTTCTTTCTAAGGTTCTTTGGTGTCAAAGAAGTTAGAAAATGGGCTTCCAAACCATAATTGCAATAAACGTAGACATGCTATATATTTGAAGTTGTGTTTGTATTTGATTTCATGGAAAGATAACTAACAAAGTGAATAATTATTATTAAACATTTAGCCATGTTTACATCTCATATTGTAAAGTCTTTTCAAGTATTCAACTCTTAAGACCTAGAGAAAATGTAATCCATAACATTTTACATGTGTCATAAGTAGAGTTGTTAGCATATAATTAAGAAGAACAAATTACTTAGCACAAACAAAGAAGAAAATAACAAAAACATGTTGCAACTTGAGCAAAATATTTTTTGATGAGACTAAAGAATTCAAATTCATACTCATTTAATGATATAACATAGAGGAGGGGACTCCAAATTCATCCTCACAATAAAATGATAAGCAATTCTTTTGAATTATACATGTTAGGATTCTAAATTCCAAAATTTTAAGGCATAAATAAGATAATGGTGATGGCCTTGTTAAGCATAAATTAATAGATTAGTAAATAACTAAAATTACAAACTCATAAAATAGAACCTATTAAATCTTGTATATTAGGTCATAAACTTGTTTGCACTGTTGAACTAAGGAGGTTCACCTTATTTTGATGATGAAAAAAAACCAAATAGACTAATATTTTATATGTTACATAATTTAGAATATACATATACGTTACATAATCAAGAAGAATATTATGTGAAATATTTTAATAATCCTTTTAATTGGGTAAAAATGTTTTATGAAGGTTTTGAATATGTTTATGAGTCTCAAAAGGGTATAACAGTATTAATAATTAATTTAGATTAGATTGAAAGTATTTAGACAAATTTACATACGATTTTTAGGTTAAATGGTGGTCTAATTAGAGTTAAATGGTAGTCTCATTAAGGACTATTTAATTTATATTTCTGAAAACCTAAATAGTGGTTTTGTAATGATTAAAAAGCGGTTTGCACAACTCGTCATTTGGTAAATGTTCCTAGTACTTAAATAATGGGGATTTAATAACATCATTAAGTCCTAGGAACGAGGCAACTCGTCATTTGGTAAATGTTCCCAATACTTAAATAATGAGGATTCAATGACATCATTAAGTCCTAGGAACCGCCGTTTAAGAATGTAAATCACGCTCAACATAATTACTTCAACAGTAACTTAATTTTAATACATTATAGCACTGCACAAAACTAACAAATGGTTAGTTTGATATCCTCAGACTATAAATAGGTTGCCTAACACTCATTTTAACCAACCAAGTGTCTGAAAAGTAATTAATTAACTGTTTAAAAGCATTGTGAATCTCTTTGTTGTTCTTATTCTTTGAGTATCTTTTTATACACGTTTTTGCATCCATTTTAAGTTGTTGTGATCCTCCTATATACATTAGAGAATACTTAAGTGAGATTAAATTTCAAGTGCATTTTTTTTAATGAATGATTGCTTTTAAGAAAGGTTATTCCTTATCCTTGAAAAGTGAGTGAAAAGATTTACTTTTAGCCTTCAAAAAGGTGTTTGTAATATGACTTTATATCTTGATTATTTTGATATTGGAACAAAATCGTAACAGTAGTATTAGAAATTAGATGTTATAGCATATGGATCACTCCAAAGTAGAATAAATTGGTGGTGTCCTTCTTATCTTATTCGCCTTAATTTTTATGCAAATTTAATTCTTTTCAATTTGATTCCTTGATAAAAAAAAATTGTGTTTGTTCTATTATTCAATTAATCTCTACATAAGTTTATTTATATTAATTTTGTTTATAGAATCACTTAATTCATAGTTTATTCTTTGCAATTGTTTTCTGTTTTATGCAATTAATTTTTTGCAAAGTGTTAAATATTTTTTAGTGATCTTAGAATTTCTCATAAAAATTTTTAAAAATCTAATTCACCCATCTCTTAGGTGCCATTCAAATCTAACATAGACAATAACCCACTTGGGCTTCAACATTATATTTTAGCTCATGCATGCTCACCATGATTAATATACATCCGGTTGCTTCCTAAAGAAGGAAATCCCTAGACTTTAAAATATTTATAATAGATCTAAAGGTGCATTATAACAACAGTTTAGAAATTAACAATGCACATTTTCACCTGATAAGACATACCAAGTAGTAGTTACTTGGTTGCAAAATCATAGAGATCAGACATATTAATAAGAATAATTAGATTGGCTTACTCGATAAGCTTAATAGGTGCTTATCAAATAAAGGATTCAAGACAAAAGAAGCTAGAGCCGTATCAAATAAGAAAAATTGACAAATGTTAAACTTCATTTTATCTTTTTTCTTTTGGTTTAAACTCGTTTTAAGGATTTCCTTATCATATACTTCAATCTCACATATCTTTCCAAATATCTCCATACTTCCATCAATTTCAAGTAGTTAAAAGACCACCCCACACACACATCAAACAATATGTGTGAATATATATATATATATATCACGTTATTTATTCAACACATATGAAAACCCAAGTAACAAAGATTCAAATCAAATTTCAACCATGTGATTATGACTCATCACAGTGTTTCCTTTTGTCTTCTCCTCTACTTGCAATAAAAACAATCACAAAAATAAGTCCCTCCCTTGCAGCTTTCTTTCTCACAAAATTTGGGTTTTCTACTCTTTTGCCATAAAAATTAACAAGCGACAATATTGTGTTTGGTTTTTCTCCTCCCTCAAGCCAAACAATGTTATCACCTGTAAATCCTCATTCATTTCGTAGTAGACATGACGTCATTGCATACTGTGACTTTCCCAATATCAAATACGAAATTATGTCTTCGTCTTTAGTCCCCACCATACTATATCGTTTGATTTGGGGCAACCTTAACATAGCATATAAGACACAAATTCATCTATTTTTTGTGTGCCTATTCCAACAAATTATATGACATTGTCTAGGGCTATGTACTCCCCCTAGCCTAGATGGCATTGTGTCTTATGTGGCACGGTTTCCTTCCATGCCATCATTTTTGATTTTTTTGGGGATGAAAGTTAATGGTAGGGGGTCAAGTGACAATTATCTCAATCCACATAGGGGTATATAAATAGTTTTTAAAGTTCAGGGATTAAAGTGAAAAATGGCCAAATTAATCCAAGAATTAATTCAATATATTATATTGTATAACAAATATGATTCACTTTAAATAAAATAGAAATTAATTTCATACTTTATGTCTAGTTAGAATATTATATAATAAAAAGATTGAATTATAAATAATGCACCAAAAGTTTAATTAAAATAATTTCGACATTGCTCATATTTAGGTGATTATGATGTGTGGCTAAACACTTATTTTGATTTGTGGCTAAAGATAATTTAATAAATTTAATAAATTAAATCATACACATAATTCATAATATAATTTATATAAATTCTTTAACATTTTTAAGAATCTACAAAGAATGATTGAAGAGGAAGAGAAGTAAATTAATCAAGTTAGAATTAATTCTAAAATTTGAGAAATGTTATAGTTAAATTTAGAATAACTTGTAAATATTCAATTTTATTAGGAATTAATTAATATTTGATAAAAATTAGAATTATATTTTAACTAAATTACCAAAATATCTAAATCTTGTTGTAAATAGGCATAAGCTTTAAAAGGTTAGTACTTGTAGCATCCTTTCTTTACACCATTTGTTAAGTTCTCTTAAGTAATTCACGTTATTAAAGGTGAGGTACTTTTACAATTATTGGTTATTTTTATAATATTTTTTTTTGCAAAGAAGTCACTAAAAGAAAATTTAAATTCTATTGGTGATATGATTTATAATTCATATTTTGTTACATTTATAGATTAATCATGTTATATAATTAAAGTAATTTTAGTTTTTAAAAATTATGAAAATTTTCAACATGATCATGTCTCAATTTCTTATATATTAGACTTAAATGTTTCTTCATATAAAAAAGGGTTAATAGTCATTGAAGTTATCAACTTTTTCAGATTTTTTCAGTTAAGTGATTAAACTTTTAAAAGTTTCAATTGAGTGATTAAAGTTTGAAAAGTTAATCAGTTGAATGAAAAAGGTTGACGCTGTTAGTTGACCCGACCCGACCCGACCCAACAACCAGGCCCAGCCTAGCCTATTCCAACCTTTATATCTTTTCTGGTTAATTTTTTAAATGTTAATCACTCAACTGAAAAATTTTCAAAGATTAGTCACTTAATTGAAAAAATA
>JAOXYD010006979.1:0-15361 GCA_028565735.1 Pinacopodium congolense | reverse complement strand
ACCCAAAATTAAACTAGCTAAACATAATTAAATTAAGAAAAATAAAAATTAAATAAACACTAAACATAATTAATTAACAGAAAACAAAAGCTGAAAAATTAGAATCACTAAATAAAAAACACAAATCAACATTTAAATTAACACAAACACTAATTAACTAGGCTATTACTTAATTAACTAAAACGTAATTAAACAAAACTTAAACTAATACTTAAATGAAAATTCCAACAATATTAAATTGAATAAAAATTGAAATATAGATCATTAAAATAATAAGAACAAGCACAAATCGTAATTATCAAATATAAATTAATTTAAGACATTAAGCACAAATGAAAACTTAAGAAATCAAACTTAATACTCGATAAACATAACATAAAGATTAATATATAAAAGAGCAAAAATCATGAATTAAAGCTATGGTATTCGAATAAGACAAAGACAAGCTATTGAAAATGAAACAAACCAAGCAAAACACAAAATTCAAGCAACAAGAAAAACAAATGAATAACTAAAAAAGGAAAGAACACTAAAGTATGTTTTAAATAGTGCAATAATTAAAACTTAATCCTATGCAGGTGGTGCATCTCGTCTCCTTGCGTCTCCTGGTGCTGATCCTTCCCAAGCCAAAGCTTCCCACTTCTCTAGGACAGCAGCCGAAGCTCTTAAGCTGAAGACTCCCACTTGTCCCACAACATAACACATAAAGGAAAGAAAGCAAAAGCCTATAGAAGACTCCAACTATAAAGCACCATAGGAGAGTAGTCCCAAAAGGTTCTTTCTATACTCATCCATTATCTAATCTAACTACAAGTGGCAAATATAAAGCACCTAACTTGCCTAAAGATTTTACCATGAAGTCTTGAGTTCCTATCATGCCAAACGGAGTGGAGAGCCAAGTTGAATCACACCTTGGATGCTATATAGTCTTGCTTGGTTAAGGTTCAAATAGATTTTGCCTAAGAAACAATCTCCAACCATGTATCAACTAAGCAATGGAGGTTAAACTTGTTCAACGTTACTTGTCATAACTGAGAAGTGTAAGAGCATTGAAATAATAGGTGATCAAAAGTCTTTAATGGACGATTAAATTGCAAGAGAGATCCAAATGAATAGTAACTTTCTATCTATAAAAAAACATAAATCTTTGGTTAATGGCTAGCCAAAGTTTGTAGGCTACCTTGGGGTCTTGAAATATACACCAAACTAATTTGTATCAACCTACCATATCCCTCACATCTTTAAAAAAGTTCTTGCTTAAAAACTTGAGAAAGAAACTAGAGGAATTTAGCTTCCACACCCCCATGTCCTCACTCGAAGCATCAGGGTGACAATTAGGCAACCTAGGCTGCATTTTATTCACCATAGTGATGTCAAGCAACCAAGCAACCCCTTAAATGATCTTGTTGACTTTAGAGCTCAAAAGGAGAATGCTACAGAGAGAATTAAGCTCAGGTAGGAAGATTAGAGGACCTAAGTTGGTATTATTATCAAACCACAAAGAAGTAGTCTCACCATTTCCAACCTTATGGACTGTGGCAATCCTTACATTGTCCCTCACCCTTAACATTTGTTTAGTTCTCCAAGACTAGAGGGTATTGGGATCAACACTCCATATATTTAGGTCTTTTTTCACTCATATTCATTAAATTTGGGTAATAGCGATAGGATAGTACACATTCAATGTACTTTACGAATAGAGGTATACATAGACTTGAACATAGTAAAATAAGAAATTGAAAGATTTCATTGAAACTATTCATTTCAAATTTCCCAAAAAGCTAATTATAGATTCTTTTCTCCATCAAAACAATAGGGCCATTATACTCATTACTAAACTTGTTGAAAAGATGAAATATAATCAAGGTATATCTTTTTTATTAGAGAATGAGTCGATCGTCAAAAGAAGAATTAAGCCAAAAATGAGAATAAAACTTCCATCCAAGAGACGCAAATGAAAAGCTTTCATAAAAATTCTCATAGACTAGAGAATGAAGTTTTCATTCTATACATGCCATATCATGAATTAGTAACTACAACCAATCTACAACAAAATCCAAATTATTTTGAACTTGCTCTCATTTTTTTTGGGAGAATAGTTCCAACTAGGCTGGATTTGACTAATCCTAAGGTAGGGGCCCCATCCCTTTCAGTAAGGAACTGAGAATATGGTATTAACAACAACATGATTTATTACGAGGTAGCTCATGATTTATTTGTGATTGTTCTAAAAGAAATGAAACAAAAAATAAGGTAGAGCTAAGAAGATTATTGTATGGGTTCTATCCCGTCCATTCACTTGTTATCCCCAGAAAGCATTAAAAACATAAAGAAAAAGCCTACAACTACGTCCATATAGGATTAGTCTAAGTAGGTATCAAGCCCCTCACTAAAGAACACCCTCTTGATTTCTATAGAGTCTAGTCTGTGTAAAAGTAGAATCACCATTAAATGTTATCCCAACTTAGCCAATTCCCTTAAGGATAAAAATGTTCTTAATTCCTTAATTCTGAAAATAAAAATACATAATTACAAGATGAGTGCTAGGTCAATACCTATATCCATTATTTATAAAATTCATTAAAAAGCTATGGTCATTGCCTTTTCTAGTAAAACCTTAACCCTAAAGAGCTAAAAAGGAGAAACTCTCTATTTACAAATACAACTGTCCAAATCCAACATAGTCTTCCCTAAAACCATAAAGTGGAAAGTCATAAATCTACCTCGTGAATGGATGTTTGAAGGCGTAGTGAAACCTACTCCTCCAAATCATTTGAGTCCAAGTACTCAAATCCGAAAGGTAAAATAATTCCATGAGGGTTAGGTAAAATTGTCCTTTAATAAGAATTCTTTGAGTCAGAGAATAGATGATAGTGCCTCTTTCTTGGCTATAAATCTAGGTAGAGATTCTACAATCCCTTATGCTATAGAAATTTCGAAAAGGTATTCTATGTTCGACCTTTTAAGCTCTAGCTTTTAAAGTGTAGACTATAATAGAAACATTCCACAAATTGTGTATAAACCTCAAAAGAGTAAAGATGACCACAGTGCTCATGGTTCCCTAAGCTATTCCTCAGTTACTTAAAATGTCAACAATGAATTATATAGTTTAGAAATAATTTTTTAAATTAATAAAGAATATTTGGGCAAATATTGTTATGCGTTAAAACATGAGAACAATAGTACTTTCTTTTTTGAAAACTTTTCTAAACAAAAGAAAAATATACAGGAAGAATGTTATAGTTGGCTTAATCTCCTTGAAATCCATAAGTTTTTCTTTACCTAGTTTAAGTCCTATTGCGAGGAGAGAAACATAGATTTTTCTTTTAAACAAGATAAAAATTATCCTGTTAAAAAAATTATTAAAGAACTTAACACCCGAGCCAGGGTAAATGAAACCATAAATCTTGTAAACCTTACGGTAAAGACAAGGGAAATAGTAAAGACTAATAACCTATCATTCTATAAAGAAAAAGTATCATAAAAACAAACAATTTAAATTATTTCACCTTTAAAGGTTAAAGATAAAAATAAAGAGTTCGGTCGTAAAAACCAACAACATACAATGTGTAAGTCCATAGAAAAGAAATTGGAGAATCCAAAGACAATAATTGCAGAAGTATAAGACAAAAAAGGTGAAACAACTAAAAACGTTAATATGAAAAAAAAAAACATAACAATCACCATGAACAACCTCAATCCCGTCTAATCTCCCTAAAACCATTAGATAAACTAGAAAATTTTCAAGTTATATTGAGTAAGATACACAAAGAAATCAATTTGATAAAGCAAGAAATAAAAATATTAAACAAGATGATGAGAAAATAAAAAACTTTTGGAAGATGTAGGGAATAAAGAGGATAAGCAAGAAGATGAAGTAGATAAAGAAAAGATGCTGAAGAATTCTTGTGCATATTAAACCAAATAAGGTCCCAAAAATATTTTATTAAGGTATCATTAAAAATAGGTGAAGGTTTCATTTTAGATACTACAGCCTTATTTGATATGGGAGTAGAATCAAATTGTATTAAAAAGGGAATAATTTCGTCTAGGATGTTGCAAAAAATTCAAGGAAGATTAAAAGCTGCTAATAACACACAAGTAAAGATAAATCACAAAGTTGAAGCTCTTATCTGTGAAAAATATTTTGTATTAAAAATTTCCTTTGTTATAGCTGAAGGTATATATCATATAGTAATATTAGCAACACCTTTCATAAAGCTTATAACTCATTATAAGGTAAATTATAAAAGCATTTCATCCAAGATCAATGGTAAAAAATTATATTTTCCCATTCCATTATATCAATAGTAAAAAGCATTTCAAACACTAGAAACATTAATCTTATTAGAACCCATTCGATGCATAAGAGTCATTTAAATAATATGCTTCATGCTAAAGAAAAGCAATTAAGCTATTTAAAAAAAGATTTTCACTGTGAAAATATTGAATGATAGTTGTCAAATGGAAAGAATAAATGTCAAAATCCTAAAAATTAAAAAACAAATAAAGACTTAAATTTGTGCTGAGATGCCTAACGTTTTTCAGAATAAAAAACAACATCTGGTATATTTACCTTACGAAACAGATTTTAGTGAAAAGCTCATTCCAACCAAAGCTAGGGAAACTCAAATGAATACAAAATTAGAGGGTCATTGTAAGAAGAAAATAAGTGATTTCTTGGTAAAGAAACTCATTTCTCTATCAAGGTCTTCTTGGAGTTGTGCAACTCTTTATGTAAATAAAAAACTTAGATAAAGAGTGAGGAGTACTTAGGTTAGTAATTAATTATAAGCCTTTAAAAAAATCTCTTAGATGGATGAGGTATCCTATTCCAAACAAGAGAGGTCTTATTCAAAGACTCCACAATGATCAGATTTCCTTAAAATTCGATAAGAAATCTAGATTCTGACGAGTTCAAATTAATCTAAAAGATAGGTATAAGACTACTTTGGATGTTCCTTTACAATATTATGAATAGAATGTGAAGATGTTTGGGCTAAATAATGCTCCTTTAAAATTAAAAAAAAATCATGAATGATATCTTCAATGATTATTCAAAATTTTGTATAGTTTACATAGATGATGTTTTGATATTCTCCTCCTCTTTAGAAAAATATTTTGAACACCTTAGAACCTTTATCTTTATCATAAAGAAAAATGGATTAGCCATATGAAAATCAAAGCTAAGTTTGTTCCAATCAAAGATAGGATTCTTAGGGCATCACATAGAAAGATCCTTAGAATTTTCTAATAAATTTCTTGATCAAATCGTAAACAAAGGCAATTACAAAGGTTCTTAGGAAGCCTAAATTATGTCCATGGATTTTTATCAAAATTTGAATAGGTTATGTAAATCTTTACATAATAGGCTGAAAAAGAATCATGTCCCTTGGACAGAAGAGCATACCAGTTTGGTAAAGTAAATAAAGGCACAGGTGAGTAATATTCAAATACTTCATTTACCTAGTTCTGACGCATTTAAAATTATAGAATAGTTGCATAAGAAATAGGATATGGAGGAATCTTAAAGCAACTTGTAGACAATATAAATCAAATAATCCAGTATACATTTGAACATTAGAATCTTGCTCAAACCAATTATTCCACCATTAAAAAAGAGATTCTCTCTATAGTTTTATGTATCACAAAGTGTCAAAGTGATTTGTTAAATTAAAATTTTTTACTTCGTATTGACTGTAAATCTGCTAAAGAAGTTTTATAGAAGGATGTTTAAAATATCTCCTCAAAACAGATTTTTTCAAGGTGGCAAGCTAATTTGAGTGCTTTTTATTTTGACTTAGAATTTACTAAAGGTGAGTCAAACTCTATTCCTGATTTTTAACTATGGAGTTTTTGCAATTGAAATCATGATTCTAAGACCAAAAGCAACCTCCTCCTCCTCCCTAAAACAAAGCTTAAAACTACCAAAGTCAAAAAATTCCAGAAGTCCACAAATTTCCTCAGAAACCTACAAACATTTCATTTTATACAAGAGGTAAAGTCAAGGAAACAAATCCTTGAAGAAAACCTTCCATTTCAAATTAAACCACTAAAAATCCCAGATATGAAGTCATCATCCCAAAACATAAGTTTGGAAGATTGGTTATAAGATCTCAGCAAAAGAACATAACTAACAATGGCTCTATGAGATTCTTCTAAAGATCAAAGAGAAAAAGAAATTTTATCTCAAATAATTTATGAGGTAGCTTAAAAGAAAATCATTTTACATGAACCTAAATGTTTTCGTCAAAGAAAAAGTGTTTCTTCTGTAATGGTATCTACAAGTTCCAAAAAGAAAATTGTTTTCTCAAAGGGTAAAGAAGTTTTACAAAATTTTCCAAAATAACAAGACATTGAAAAGGTTCAAACAAATTAATAAATTTCAAATTTTTCTAAAGCAACTTATTGAAATTCTTATTTTGAAACAAAATCTTTGCAATATCTTTTAACAAAAAAAAAAGATTTTTTATGCTAATCTTAAAATTTTAGTTAAACATTTTTCTCCAATGATTGACATTACAAACCATTATAATTGTTAAAGCCTCAAGCTTATTATATGAAAAGTTTTAAAGAAACAAGTTTCGTTAACATAAAACATAACTTTACACATGACCCCATAACTCCATCCTATTGAACATGCAAGACCTTAAAGATCATTCATCTTATGGATTAGGATTAGGAATTATGGAAACTAAAAAATTTTACAGCTCAGTTTCGCACTAACTTAAAGAACAACCTTGCTTATAACTATTTTGATTATCAGCAAGCATAATTTAATTCTTTTACCGTAAAAAGTAACACCAATTGCCATTCATGGCTATTCTTCCTCTCCATTGATTTTAAACAAAATTTTCCTTATTAGTTTACTAGATGGTGGAAATGGTATGGCAACCGTTCTAAAATCTTTCACCCAATGGTATATAAAGGTTTCAAAGTTTTTCAACAAAAGTATTAACCCATTAATTACAAAGAACTATTTCCAATGTCTTTGTTATTTGCTTCTAAATTATTTATTTCGTGGGTCCACACATGGTAGTATGATTATAAAGAATTACTAGATATCAAAGCCCCAATACTTATCCGAAGATTTAAAATTAAGTGGTGAGATAAATTTTTAAAGACACATCCAGCCTTCGCTAAAGTAGTCGAAGAGAGGTTTCGAAAAAATTACTCTTTCTTGCTAAAGATCATAAATCCCAATCAAGTAGCATTTTTACAATAAAAATCCAAAGCAAATACCCTGTTTACTACTACTAAAACTGAATATGAATATTTTACAATAATGCATGAATTTCCAAAATCTAAACTTAGCTCGACCTCTAACTCAAACTTTCAGTTAGTTTAAGAAAATAAAGATGATTGTTTTGGAATTGATCTATTAATAGACATATGAAGGCTTTAAGTGGGTAAACGAACACTTGAAGGCCCCTACTATGGGTAAAGTTTATTATTATGTATTTTAAAATTTTTTTTACTATTTTAAGCCCAATGTATGAAAGCCCATAAAAAGAGATAAAAGGAAAAGGAAAAGAAAAAGAAAAGTCAAGTTAAGTCTTCTCCAAAGTCAAAACAAATCAAAAGAGAAAGGCTCTACATCATAAGCCATTTCCTGCTCACACTTCATATTACACCAATAACCTTGACTAAGACATAAAGCCAACTTCCAAACTTTTTTTTTAAAAAAACTTCCTTCTTATAAAAGGATATCACCTCCTCCTTCATCGATATACCTTTTAATATATTTTTCACACTTTTCATACTTCTCATACCTTTCATGTACTGCTCTCTCTCTCTCTCTCTCTCTCTCTCTCTAGCTATTAATCCAACTTCTAAACACTTCCTTCTTCAACCTCAAAGCCTCCCAAAACACCTTTAGTCTTCCCCATTTGAAGGTTTTCAAAAGCCATATAGCGTATAGTTTAAAGCTATCCTCCCCGGTAAACTTTAACCTTCCCAAACTTCAAGGCTTATGTCCTAAACTTCCAACCAACATCTTAAAGCCTTAGACCAGACTTGAAGCCTTACAAAAACCATCATAAACATCCCTTTTCTGTCCATTTAGCCCAAAACCTTACACCTTTATTCCAACCATCACCCTTTCCTCTTCCATCCGTGGATCTATAATCTAATGCTCATAACCCAAAATTGTGGTTCATCCTAAAGCCTTAAACCACATCTTTAACCTTCTTTAAACCCAATCCAAAATCCCTATTTTGAGTATTTAATGTTTTGATACTAAAATCTTCATTTCTACCACAAAACATTGTTTTAAATCACCATTCTTGAATTATAGTTCTTGGATGAAGTAAAGTGAGTAGATTTTTCCCTTCTCTTTCCATTTTGTTATTTTATTATCATTATATTTGAGATCTTAACCTCAATAAACTAACTCTGTCGTCTATAGATATTTTTTTATTTTTCATTATTTATCTTATTGATGGTCGGTTCTGCTGCCAATGCTAACCTAATTTACTTATTGCTAACTTTTACTTTCATGTTACTTACTTTTACGTTATTTCCATAATTTTGATTTCATTTTATACTTATACTAAAGTATATTATGATTTGAAATTTTTTCCTAAAGAGAGAAATAAAAAAATTAAACAATAAAAATCTAAATCTTGTCTCGTCCTTAGTGATTAAAGATTTGTTTCCTTCCCTTCTTGGGTATTTTTCCTTTTGGTAAAGATCAAGCTTGTGAGAAAGCTTTTAGAGCTAAAGCTTCCTTTAAGGTCTTAAAGTTCATAATCCTAAAATTAAAGAAATATTTAAAGTTTGAACCTATAGGTTAACCTACTCTAGCCTAAGTTATAGTGAATTCATCCTACCGTTGAAAACATCTTCTCTAAAGTTTCCTTTACCTAGTTCCCTTAGACCTGTTTGCCTATTCGTTTCACGTTGCCCCCTGTGTTAGGTATTAGATCCATGAAGTTTCTATTGAGGGTAAGGATTGAGTGTTAAGTAAGGTACCTAGGTGATCTAGCCTATTGAGGGCGAGTGATCCCAGTAATAAGACCTAAGACATGAAATGAGTCTGTTGATTTAGCTTATTTATAATAGGGATGAGATGAAATTACCCTGATTGATGGATTTCTTCGTGAGATCTAAGTCCTTATTTAGTACATTTAGTTATAGTCCAATCATAAATAGTGGTAGGATAGTAAAAAATGAAGAGATAACTATAAAAAACTTCAAGAGATCTCTAAACAACATGGAAATTCCTAAAGTTCAGAAGTTCAGGAGTTCAAGTTTATCAATGGTCAAAGTTTAAATTATTTCAAAGGTATGATTATACAATAAAGACCATCCCTATAGCCAAGCCTTTTGAGACCATTCACTTGTTATCCCACAAATTATAGAGAAACATAAAGAAAACCCAACAATTACATTCACATAGGATTAATCTAAGTAGGAATCAAGCCTTTCACTAAAGAAGGTCTAAACAAATCCATTTTGATATGTCTTAGAGACGCTAGGTCTTATGACTTTCAAGATTCACTCTTGAGTCCCATAGAGTCTAGTTTTCCATCACCATTGAACATTACCTAAACTTAAATGTTTCCCTTAAGGATAAAAATTTTCTTGATTCCTTAGTTTTGCAAACAAAAAACACATACTTACAAGATGCCAGGTCAATCCTTGTAGCCATTATTTATAAAGTTCATTACAAAGCCATGGTTAGCACCTTTTCTAATAAAGCTTTAACCCCAAAGAGTTAGAAAGGAGAAATTCTCTATTTACAAATAGATATGTCCAAATCCAACATAGGCGTCCCTAAAACCATAAAGTGGAAAGGCATAAATCTACCAAGTAAATGGATCCTTGAAGGTGCAGTGGAACCTGCTCCTCCTAATCCTTTGGGTCCAAATACCTAAATTTGAGGGGTAAAATAATTCCAAGATTGTAAAGTAAAATTATCCTTTGATAGGAATTTTTCAAGTCAGAAAATAGATTATAGTGCCTCCACCTTAACCATAAATCTAGGTAGGTTCTCTAGAATCCCTTCTGTGATAGAAATTTTGAAAAGATATTCTATGTCTAACCTTCCACGCTCTAGTTTCAAGGTGTAATCTATAGTAGAAACATTCCACAAACTCTGTATAGATTTCTACAGAGTAAAGATGACCAAAGTGCTCTTGCTTCCCCAAACTATTCCTTAGTTACTAAAAATCTAAACAATGAATTATATGTTTTGGAAAGAATTTTTTAAATTAATAAAGAATATTTACATAAATATTTTTATTTGTCAAAACATGAGAAAAAGAGAATTTGGTTTTTTGAAAACTTTTCTAAACAAAAGACAGAGATCTAGAAAGGGTATTATAGGTAGATTAATCTCCATGAAGTCCATTTATTTTTCTTTTCTTAGTTTAAATCTTATTGTAAAGAATGAAACATAGATTTTACTTTTAAAAAAGATATTGATCATCATGTCAGGGATATCATTAAAAGCCTCAACATCTAAGGTTGGGTAAAAACATTGGAAACCACTATAGGAGGAACCATAGAATTTTAAAACCCACCATTATGTGAAATAAAAGTTCCTTATAAATAAAATACAGTATTAACATCACCATTAAAGGCTAAAGTCGATAGTGAAGAGGTAGCTCATAAAGATTTAAATATTTTATGTCAAAATAATTATACAAACACCTATCTGCCTAGTATAGGTAAACAGTTGCCATGAATTGAAAGGACCTTTGAAAAACTAACAATTGTCATAAAAACCACTTCCATAATTAAAACTCTTGTGTTGAAATCCCATGAGGTATCTAGTAATAGTGCTAGCCAGTTCAAAAAGAAAAAAAAAGAGTTTCTTAAAGCCATTCAAGAACAACTTAATAAAATAAATGAACAAATCATCACCAACACACCCAGCACTTTTAACACTCAAACTTAGCTTATCGCTATATAAAGAGAATCTATCTAAATTAGAGCCCAATCTAGGATAAATACCAAAACATCTCAAGATCCTAGTACTCAAAGCATAAACATTCTAGAACAAGGTAGTAGTATAGGAGACACTAAACATTCTAAGTCATTCCAATTATTGGATTCTTTGACCCTTGTGGTAAACAAACTCCATTGGATATTTTCTGTCCAGTCGTGTAAACCTATAGCTCTTATAGATATAGACACCAAACCTAAAATCTTACAACATTCGAGATATAGTGCCACTTCTGTGTATGAATGGAACATAGATGTATGTTTGAATGTAGCATCTTAAATTTTCTTTAAAAATTATAATGTCTTGCAATTCCTTTAAAACCCAGTTAGGAACATCTGATCATGCCATAATAGATTTTCTTATAGTTGGAATTTTTGGAAAACTTAAAGGTTGATGAGATTTCCACCTTACTAAAAAACAATTGTTAGACATTCTTCAAGCCTATAAGAAGAATGAAGATGTTGAATTAATATTAGATGATAATAGCGAGCCTATCCAGGATGCAGATTCAACTCTAATATCAGCCATTTGATTACATTTTATAGGAGATCCATCCTATTTGAAAGATAAAAATGCAGAATCACTATCAAACTTTAGACGCAAAAAGCTATCTAACTTTAAGTGGTATAAAGACACCTTCCCCACTAAAGTAATGCTTAGAGAAGAATCCAATCAACCTTTCTGAAAGGAGAAGTTCTTAGTGGGACTTCCTCCTCTTTTAGGAGAAATGGTCAGAAATAAGATCTGAGAGAACTATAATGACCAAATCCCCTATAATAGGTATGGAGAGTTTATTACCTATACCTAGAAAGAAGGCTTAAAGTTGTGCCAAGATATGAAACTTCAAAAACAAACAAAGGAAGAAATGTTCAAAACAAAGAAGGAGTTATGATCATTCTACAAACATTTTGATATCTCCAATAATCTCGACAAGGCAAAAGATAAGACTTGTAAAGATTGTGACAATGAAAAATATAAAGAACTGTCATAGTATAGAAGGTTGTCTGGCTATAAAAAAAACCACCTCCTGTCTATAGTAAACCTTCAAAGGATCGAAAAAAGCCTTTTAGAAGAAAATTTTGTTTTTCACCCTAGAATAATTCCTATGGAAGATCTTTGGTGATCTCATGAAAACCTATAAGCAACAAAAATTCAATACTAAAGATAACCTATAAATTTGATGCTTTCATTTATGTAAAAGATTTTATAATAAAAACTTCTTTTGTTATTGTCAATGAAATTAGTCATATGATAATATTAGGAACACCTTTTATAAAGCTCATTACTTTGTATTTCATTGACCTTGATGGTATTTCAACTAAGATTAATAGTAAAAGAATTTGTTTTCCTTTTATTGAAGGTTTAAAAATAAAATTTTTATGCTCTATTAGAAGATTTTATATTTTTTAACATTGATTCTATTTTCTTGTAAAACTTTTAAAGTTTTTTTAACTAAAGGATTTTTTTTTACCATACAAATCATGATTCCTCAACCTAAAGCAACATGTTCCTCCCCACCATAACCAAAGTCTCAACCACCAATAAATCAAAGCTTGGGGCCATCAAGACCAAAAAAAACCAAAAATCCACATACATCCTCTAATCTACAAGCATCTTCCAAAAGGCCACAAACATGTCTTTCCACCGAAAAGATATAACCATGAATAGAGATTTTTTAAAAGAAACCAACTATCACATAAAATAAACACTAGTGAAAGTTCATCCGCATCATAAATGGTAGAACTTAAAGAATGGTTAAATTCTTAAAGATTAGCAATCAGCCTAAAGAATTCAAAGGGAGAAACCTCCCAAAGTAAAGGCATTTCTTCCCTAATGGTATCTATATCTTTGGAAAAGAAAATTGTTTTCCCAAAGGGTAAAGAAGTTTTAAACAATTTTCCAAAACTACAAGACATTTAAAAGGTGCAAAAAAATTAACAAATTTCAACTTTTTCTAAAGCACCTTATCGTAGTTCTTATTTTGAAAAAGAATCTTTCCAGTATCTTTTAACAACTAAAAATAAATTTTTTTATGTTATTCTTGAAAATTTTGCTAAAAACATTGTCTCTAAGGTTTGACATTACAAACCATTTGATTTGTTAAAGCCGCAGGACTATTATATGAGAATTATTGAAGAAATTGGTTCTATTAACATAAAATATAATTATATACGTGACCCTTTGGCTCCAGATTATTTAACATGTCGTATTCTAAAGATTAAACATCCTATGGATTAGGGTCAAGAACTGTGGAAATGAAAAAAAAAGTTTCAAACATCATTTCACACCAACCTAAACTCAACCTCGCTTATAGCTATTTTGATTATCAGCAAGCATGGTTTAATGTTTTCATCCTAAAGAGCCACACTATTCACTCTTCAGGGCCATTCTTCCACTACACCAACATCAAACATAATTTCCTTTATTTGTTTGCTGGATGGTGGAAATAGTATGGCACCAGTGCTAAAATATTTCCTTCCATGATATATGAAGGTTTCAAAGTTTTTCAATAAAAGTATCAACCCATTGATTATGAAGAACTATGTCCAATGTCTTTGATATTTGCCTTTAAGTTCTTTGTTTCATAGGTCCACACATGGCGGTATGATTATAAAGAAGACTGAGATATCAATGTCCCATTGCTTATTTGAAGATTTAAAATTAAAAGATGGGATAAATTTTCAAAGACACATCTAGCCTCTATCAAAGCCGTTAAAGAGTGGTTTAGAATAAATTATTTTTCCCAATTAAAGACCATAATTCCTAATTAAGTAGTATTCTTACATAAAAAATTCAAAGCCAACACCCTGCTCCCTACTACTAAAATTAAAGAATAATATTTTACACTATGCAACAATTGCTAAAGTCTCAATCTAGCTCTACTTCTGAATCAAATGAAGAAGAATTTCAATTTTCCCAAGAAAATGAAGATGACTGTTTTGGAATTAATCCATTAATATACATCTGAATCCCTTCAACTACTTTATTATTATGTATTTTTTCTTACTATTGTAAGCCCAATGTATGAAAGCTCATAAAAAAGAGATAAAAGAAAAAGAAAAGTGAAGTCATGTCTTCTCTAGAGTCAAAATAAAACAAAAGAGAAAGACTCCACATCATGGACCAAGCCCCACTCACACTTCATATTAGACCAATGACCTTGACTAAGACATAACACCAACCTCAAAAATTACAAAAAAATCCATCCTTCCTAGAAAAGGATATCGCCTCCTCTTCCATCGATATACCTTTTCATATCTTCTTATATCTTGACAACCTTTCTCTTTCACTCTCAAATCCATGAAACTATCCTCAAAGACCTTCCTTCATCCTACACAAAGCCTTTTAAAACACCATTAGCCTTTACCCTTTAAGGGTAAAGAAAACGTAAATCTATATAGCTTAAAGCTTAAAGTTATCCTCCACGGTAACCCTTAACCTTCCAAACCTTAAAAGCTTGTATCCTAAACCTTCAACCAACGTGTTAAACCCTTAAACCAGACCTTAAAGCCTTCTTAAAGCTTACCTAAGCTTCTCTTTGATGGTATATAATGTTTTGATGTTCGTAAAGCCCAAAACCTCACATCTTTCTTCCAACCGTAACCCTTTCTTCTCTTACCTAAAGATCTATTATCTAAAGTTCATAACCAATGACCTTGGCCATCCTAAATCCATAACCCAGGTCCTTAAACTTCCATAAAACCAACCTAAAGACTTCTCTTTTAAGTATTTAATGTTTTTTTACCAAAGTCTTCACTTCTTCCACAAAACATTGTTTTAAATCACCTTTGTTGTATTATAGTTCCTTGATGAATTAAAGGGAGTAAATCTTTCCTTTCTCTTTCCATTTGCCATTTTATTATCTTTATACTTGTGATCTTAAGCTTAATAGACCGGCTCTATTACCTAGAGCTATTTTTTATTTTCTTGCTTATTTAGCTAACCGATGGTTAGCTTTGTAACCTATGCGAACCTAACTTGCTAATTGTTAATCATTACTTTTATGTTATTTACTTTCATGTTATTTGGTTGTATGTTATTTCCATAACTTTCATTTCATTTTGTGCTTTACATTTAATATTTTGTGCTTATACTAATATATATTGTGATTTTGAATTATGTCCTAAAAAGATTAAGCAATAAACATCAAAAGTTAATATCCTCAAGTAATCATCTAAAAAGACTAAAGACATATATAGATAATAGAACTTTAGTGCTTTGACAAAATGAACAACAATATAAAGATCTAAAGGAAGAATTAAAAATTAATAAAATAACTAGAGAATATATTAAAGATTCCATTAAAGATAATAAAGCACAATCCTCTTAGCACAGACTTAGGCTTGTGATAAAGTTTTAGCTACCTACTTCCCTCTTACCTAATTACCCATCTATTGCCTGTTGCCCCCC
>JAOXYD010006970.1:0-15362 GCA_028565735.1 Pinacopodium congolense | reverse complement strand
GAGGGTTATCTTTAAGCCTACAAGGAGTTTGTAAGTTGTTGAAACTATTATTTTTATATATTGTTCACTTATTTTTATTCAATAAACATAATTTTATTTCATCATTTTCATCTTTGTTTATTTAGCTTCCGCAATTTCTTTAAAGTTTAGTGTAATTTATATAAATTTTTGCAACCTAATTCACCTTAACTTAGGTGCCATATAGGACCAACATCTTTGGATTATGTTGTTCATTAATCCAATGTTACTATAGCCACATCTGGTTCTTGATGGGTAAATAGGGGATCTTCAAATCATGTTGCTTCCACAATGCAAGAATTCATATCTTGGAGGGAGCCGAATAAAGATAAGTTAAAGCTAACTATCAACAATGATGAAGTTGTTAATGTAGATTTCATAAGAGTTATACATTTCAACATAGATGTTGGTTTTAATCTTATTTTATATAACATGTTTTATATACCATCATTTAGATAGAATTTAGTATCTGTTTCTATTTTAGACAAAGAAGGTTATAGTTTTATGATCAGTAACTCATATATTAAGTTATCATATGATGCAAAGAATATTGATACTCCTTCCTTGTTATATGATTTATATATAATGTGTTTAACTCCCAATAATATCCATGCTTCATCATTTGTTACTAATAAAGTTATAGCCAAATGACCTCTAATAAAGGGCAAATCACGCATGTTGTGGCATAAACATTTAGGCTGCATCTTTAAAATAAGAATTGAAAGACTAATAAAGGAAAACATTCTTCTAACTCTTAATTTTGGTGATTTAGAGATATGTATTAATTGTTATAGAGGCAAGATGACTAAAACTAAAAATAAATAATCCATTCTCTATTCTAACTTATTGAATATTATTCATACTGACATATGTAGCCTTTTTTCTCCCACTATTTATGGATCAAGGTACTTTATGACATTCATTGATGATTTTTCCCAACATAGATAATTGTTATTAATTGAAGAAAAGTTTGAAGCTTTAGATAAATTCAAGATATTTAAGATTGAAGTTGAGAATCAAGTGGGAAAATTAATCAAGATTATCAAGTATAATCATGGAGGTGAGTATTATGGAAAATAAAGGTTACAGGCTAAGACAAAGGTCCACTTGCCATATACCTAGAAAATTGTAGAATAGTAGCTTAATTCACTATACCAGGCAGTCATGAACAAAATAGTGTAATTGAAAGGTAGACTCCCACCTTACAGGAGGTGATGGGAAGTGTGCAAAGGAGGACCTTTCTTTCAGCTTACTTTTAGAACAAAGTAATAAATGGGACTTTATATATATTCAATCAAGTTGTAAGTAAATCAATTCCTAAAACATCTTTTGAACTTTAGAAATGATGGAAATCATCACTCTTCCATCTCCATAATTGGAGTTATCGTACAAAGGTAAGATTATATAATTCTTATAAAAGTAAGCTAGATCCTCGTTCTACTTATTGCTATTTTATTGGTTATTCTAAACACTTGAAAGGCTACAGGTTTTGTTGTAGAGAGGGAGGATTTAGAATTGTGAAATTATAAACAAGTAAATTTTTAGAACATCACGTGTTTAATGAAGTGAGTTATTCTCACATTTTAGATGAAACAACATTCAACCTATTATAGTATTTACTCCTACACCCATTCAATTTTGACTCATGGATATTAGACTTAGTACCATTCTAGTATAGGATCAAGAACCTATACAGGCTAAAAATGAGGTTACAATAGTATAGGATCAAAATGAACAAGATGAGTCGAGGATATCCATTAGGATTAAAAGGCCTATCATTTCATCTGACTCTGTAGTCTATTTGGGTGAAAGTGATTATGAAATTGGTCATGTGTTAGATCTAGTTACTTTGCAAAAGTTATTTCTAGTCCTCATGCAGATTTATGCATAGAGGCAATAAAATAAGAGATGCAATCTATGAGTCATAATCAAGTATTGAAACTTATTAATCTACTTTATAACTGTAAACCTGTTGGTAGCAAATGGTTATATAAGACCAAGAAAGACTCCTAAGGTAAAGTTAAGCAGTTCAAAGCTAGGTTAGTTATTAAAGGTTTCACTTAAAGAGGAGTTGACTATAATTTCAACTTTTCTTCAGTATCCTCTAAGGATAAATTTATAGTGATTATGGTAATAGTAGCTTATTATGATATGGAGCTGCATTAGATGGATGTTAAAACTACTTTTTTGAATGGAGATCTTTTTGAAGAGGTTTATACAAATCAACCTAAAGAGTTACAAGGATAAAGCAAGAGTCATCTTGTTTATAAACTAAGGAAATCAATTTATAGCTTAAAACAAGCTTTCAAATAGTGATATCTGAAGTTTGATAAGATTATTATCTCATTTGGCTTTATGGAAAATAAAGTAAAATGATCCTTATACTAAAAGATTAAGGAAGGCAAAGTTATTTTTCTATTACTATATGTAAATGATGTCTTACTTAAATTAAATGATTTAGGCTTGCATGATGTTAAGTAACTATTGTCAAAACATTTTGATATAAAGGATCTTGGAGAAGCATCTTTCATCCTTGGTATACAAATTCACTGAGACAGATCTCAAAACTCTTTGAATCTTTCTTAAAAAACATACATTGAGAACACATTTTAAAGGTTCAATATGGAAAATTGTAAACCTTATGCAACACCAATTTCTAATAAAAACAAAACTATCTTTGGCAAAATGTACAAAGAATGAAATTGAAAGCGAGACCATGAAGAATATTTCGTGTTCTAGTCCAATTGGTAGCCTAATTTATGATTAGATATATGCTAGACTAGATATTGCATTCATTATTAGACTGTTGGATAGATATTTGTCTAACCTAGTATGGACCACTAGAATGTAATGAAATGAGTTTTGAAATATTTTTAAAGAACTAAGGATTATATACAAAAACTTGTTTGCTAGTTTTAACTACACTGAAAGTATACAGAGCATAACTTATAGTATAATTGATATCAATCCCACGAGGATTGATTCTAGACACCTAACAATCTAAATAAAATTATCAAGACTAAAAAATTAAACTTAAACTAACAAACCTTGAACAAATTTAATTGCAAAAAGAAGTAAACAATGAAGATACTCAATAAGGGAGACTTTGGAGGGTTATTATATCCTTGTTTATCTTCCTTTTACCTTATTGATTTAATGGTGTTCGACACAAGATTTCCTAAATTTTATTACCCACTCTCAAGATGTAACTAATTGTCTCTAATTGAAATAAGATAGAATTAATCTTGCAATCTCTCAATCTACAAGACCTTGCCTAAATATTCAACTAAATGTGAAGTAATCCTATAGGTAATTAATAAAATAATTAAGATATCTCTTCAACCACTTATTAATTTGTTAATTTTAGGTCCATTAAGTTACCAACTCTTGTTATGCATCCTAACTCAAATAAATCAAACAATCTCTCGATTCAAAGTGATTATACTTTCAATAATTAACATAAATAACTATGCATTAAATCAATATAGTAAAAGTCAGATAAATAATTCAAGAAAAATTCATAAAATAGATTTAGCAATCCATAATCGTGTTCAAATAAAGAGTATTCAGATTAAACATCAAAAGGAAGTAAATGAAAGATGAACTAGTGAAGATGGTGAATCCCCCTTTGCTGGAAAATCTGGACAACACTTGTTGAATCTTGATTATTTTCCTTGTTTTTGAGTTTCTTCGCATTTTTCCTCTCTCGAAAACATTCTTTTTTGTCTTGGATGTCTCCAAGGGTCAGAATGTTGCTGCTAGGTTAATTCCCATGACTTGTATTGTCCAAAATAGCTTAAAACTAATTAAACACATCATCCCCACTAATTTGCCACGTCAGCAATTTCAACTTTTAGCACTGCTCGGTCTTTTTGTTATATCTTCATATATAGAGCTCCAATTGTCAGGAAATTTGGTATGTAGGCTTTAAAAATGTTGGTATAGTATCCTATAAAATTTCGTAGCATTTGGAGCTCTCTAAAGGCACCTAATGCATCACCGAAGTTGCAGTATGAAAATAAGTATTGGTTTTGGGTCTCATTTGTTATCTACACATCCAAATATCAAAGTGCATCAATTCATTCCTCAAATAAGTTTATATTTTGTTCTCAAGCATTGAAAAAAAAGACAAAAAACAATCAAACACCTAAAATATAATAAAAGGATGCAAAATTTCATACTAACAAAGATTAAAACAAGCAAACAACGCTTAAAACGCCTAAAAACAATCTAGAAACATAACGCAAAAACATACTTATCAACTTTCCCACACTTATATCTTTGATTTCCCTCAAGAAAATTAAACACAAACATTACATTCCATCAATTTATTTTCAAAGAGACCAAGTATATGCAATCTTTCAAATTTTGGCAACTCGAATATCAAGCTACTACACATATCATAATTTTTTCCTCAATTCACATAAATAAGCTTAACTTATGATACTATTGATCAAAGGTAAGCATAAAACCAAGATGAATTTTTCTTACGATGTTCACCCATTTCACTTAAGTATTTAAGGATTGGTGTTTCTCTCAAGACTCCCTTTAAAAGACCGCACTAACATAGGCTTACAAATTCGTTAATTCTCTTCCATGTAGATTACATGCTAAAATAGATCAAAAGGACTTTAATTAAGGTTGTAATGGTGCTAGGGTCAAGGTGAGTCAAAAAGGGATTTGAGGGGTTCTTTACAAGCATTCATAAAGCATTAAATGTACATATGGACAACAAAATGTACTTCTGAGAGATGTATGTAAATAACTAACTACCCGACATTTATTGTTTCTACTAACCTTGATTCTTTTATTTTCTTTCTTTCTTTTATTTTCATTTGATTTTTTTCTTTTTTTAACAATAATATGAAAAGAATGGAAAAAAAGTAGCTAAATGTGTTCTAAGAGTAGAAGTATTGCTCAACTCATTTCAAAAGAAAAAATGCATCCAAAAATCCTAAACTAATGCACACTTAGTACTTTATTAAACTTATGATTGGATAAGGCTAATAGGGTTTTTAGGTTTTTAATAAAAGATGTTTAAGTTCAAGAAACAAAAAGGGTTAAAGGCTCAAAGGGGTTTGTGAGGGACAATGACATAGATGGATCATTTAAGCCAAGGGTTAAAAGGAAGAGGACCTTAATCATTTCCATTTAGCATGTATCAAGTATATTCAAACCGGTTCAGAGCAAGTTCTGAAGGTAATCTTCTTAAAGGAGCTTCATACTCAACAAGGAAAATAAAATGGTTGAAATGCAGTCATATAAGCTCAATGTCTCACATAGATTTATATATGAAAATCCATGATAGTTTCACACATTTCCTAATCCCTCAAGTATCAATTTCTAATCAAGTTTATGCAACAAACTACTTCAATCAATCAACATGATTCAGCTTCCTCTCAAGTAGCCTAAGTCAACTTCAAGCGCACACTCAATCTCATTTCAACTACTATGATAGAATTTCATGGTATAGTACATATAATAATGACTCAAGTACAAAGAACAACCTAGCATGCATCCTATATGACATGCAGAATGCAAACATAAATGTAAAGACTACCACCCCACACTTGAGTGACACATTGTCCTCAATGTATAAAAAGAGCACTAAAGAAAAAGAACACAATGATGACAACAACAAAACAAAGCAACCAACTTTGCAAATAACACAAAGCAAACATGCAGACGAAACAAACAATAAATAAGTAGAGGGCAAGAAAACTTATGGGATTCCAGTGGGGATGGCTTAGGTAATGGCACTTGGAACCTTTGCATTGCAAAGAATTTGAGAAGCTTCTTAGTTTTGTAACGTTGGTGGTACTCTATTTGCTTTATCCTCTCGACCATTTGAGTGATTTTGTCATCAATGGAATCTAGACGTTGTTTCAGAATCTTATCTTCCCATCCTTTACCCTCATCATCACAATCAATTGAAGAAGCATCATCATTATCTTGAGGACGGTGGGGGAAGGATGGGCCTGTGGTTGTCCTTTGTTTCATAGTAGCACTTGTGTTAGGATCTCGGAGTGCCATAGACTTCAAATCCACGATCTTAGTACCTTGTAAATGTGTAAGAGTGAAATACTTCCTCTTACAAAAAGATTGGAAAAGGAGCACCAAATTCATGAGCTAAATCTTGCATTACTTGTTGAGACCCCACTTCTTTCCCTGTTGGTTGAATTCTCCTTTCCACTTGCTTCCTCTTTAGTGGCATGATGATGGGTAATCTTCAAAACCTACAAAATAAGAGAGAGATTAATGTGGAAGTGAGGTTTGAAGTAGTGAGAATATGAAGAAAATGAGTGATTCTTCATGTGTGATAACGAAAATATTTGAAAGTGATGGAAAAATGATGAAAAGTTAGAAGTAAATTAGTGGGTTTTGGTGAGAAAAAATGACAGAAATAGAGAGATGGGAGAGTTGGAAGGAGGCACCAAGAGCTTGGGAGTGAAATTCCTGAAAAAAAAAAAAACCCAGGTTAGGGTTAGAATGGAAAATTTTAAAAATTAAAAAATGAAAATTAAAAAGACAAAAAAATAGATAAAAATAAAAAATAAATGGAAAGGGAAAGTAGGTTGCGTAATGCGACCTGTTGTAAGACAAGTGGACTCGCTAACTTGGTTCGCCTAGCGCGACCTGGGTAGCAACTAGCGAATACACCGCTGACGCTAGACGCAACATGTTTTTTTATTAATTTTCTTGTAATTTTAATTTAATTTAATTTTTTTTAAAAGAAAATTTTTAATTTTTTCTTGAATTTTTCATCATTTCTCAGCTTCTGAATCATCTTAAACCTATACAAATAACAAACTAACGCTAACTAATTAACTTCAATAACTTTTAAATAAAATTAAAACCTCATTTAAACACACAAAATAATAATAATGATACTAAAACAAATTAATTACTAACAAAACATGCTAAGTTGAAGTTGTTAGCTTGACTAATCTCAATTGCCATAAGACTAAGTAAAAGAAAGGAAAGATAATACTTCCCTTTTATTAGAAAGAATGCCTTCGAAGTAGTGTTTGCATCTTTGGCCATTCACTTCAAATGTTTCTCCTTTTTTGTTTGCCAATTCTAATGCTCCGTGTTTAAATACTTTGATGACTTTTAAAAGACCACTCCAACTAGATTTGAGCTTTCCTGGAAATAAACGAAGGTGAAAGTTAAATAACAATACCTGACCACCATTCTTGAATTCCTTCTTTTTAATGTGGGTGTCATGCCACTTCTTTACTCTCTCCTTATATAGTTTGGCATTCTCATAAGCATCAAATCTTAGCTCCTCTAATTCATTAAGTTGTAATGGTCTTTTCTCACCAGTTACTTTTCCATCAAAATTCAAAGCCTTAGTGACCTAATACACTCGATGCTCTAGCTACACAAGCAAGTGGAAAGCTTTCCCATAGACAAAACTAAAGGGGGGTGGTACCTATTGATGTCTTGAATGCAGTTTGGTATACCTAAAGAGCATAATCAAGCTTTAGTGTCCAATCTTTCATAGAACCACTCACTGTCTTCTCAAGAATTTGCTTAAGCTCTCTATTCGCTACTTCAACTTGCCTACCCATCTATGGATGGTAAGGTGTGACTATTCGTTGGTAAACTCCATATTTCTTGAGCATGGCTTCAAAAGGCTTATTGCAAAAGTACATTCTTCCATCACTAATGATCACCCTTGGTACTCTAAACCTATTAAATATTCATTTTATGAACTTCTATACTACATTACCATCATTGGTTGGGGTAGCTATCGCTTCTACTTATAGGGAAACATGGTCGACACCAACTAGGATATAGGTGTTGCTGAGTGAACATTGGAATGGTCCCATCAAATCGATTCCCTATATGTCGAAGACCTCCACTTCTAAAATGTTAAAGAGTGGTATCTCATCCCACTTTGAAATATTTCCTACCTATTGACATCAATCACAATTCTTGACATACTCACATGCATCCTTGAATAGCCTAGGGCAAAAGAATTCGCATTATAGCATACGATATGCCATTTTATTGGCTTCGTAATGGCCTGCATAGGATGAATTGGGACATTGAATAAGAATTTCCAACATTTCATCCTCAGGAACATACCTACGGATTAGTCCATCAACACATATTTTTATATAAAATCAAATCATCAAACAGATAACGAGTACATTCAAACAAAAATCACTTCTTTTGTTGATAAGTTACGTTGGGAGGAAGGATGTCACCTGCGATTTAGTTCACTATATCAGTAAGCCATGGAATAAAAATATCAGTTACCAACATCAAGGATTTGTTGGGGAAGTGTTCATTAATGTCCACACTTGATTACATCTCCCCACCTTCTAGACATGATAAGTGGTCCGCCACTACATTCTCTACTCCCTTCTTGTCTCTTATTTGTAAATCAAATTCTTGTAGGAGTAATACCCACGGATAAGCCTTGGCTTTGCTTCCTTCCTAGCGAACAGATATCTTAGTGCTGCATGGTCAGTAAAATAAATTCCCTTTGAGCCTAAAAGGTATAAGCGAAATTTGTCGCATACAAATAACACAGCTAGCAATTCCTTTTCGGCAGTTGTATGATTCAATTGGGCTCTTATTAAAATCTTTCTGGTGTAGTAGATGGCATGTAATCTTTTATGCTTTCGTTGTCTTATAACGCACCCTAATGCTTGGTTGCTAGCATCACACATGATCTCGAAAGGTAAAGACCAATTTGATGAAGTTAAAATTGGTGTAGATACAAGCTCCTCCTTCAACCTATCAAAATAATTTAAATAGTTGGTATTAAAGTGAAAAGGTGCATCTTTAACTAATAAATTAGTAAGTGGTCGAGCAACAAGAGAGAAATCTTTAATAAATCGATGATAAAACCCAGCATGTCCAAAAAAGGCTCTAACACCTTTGACATTGTTTAGTGGCAGAAGCTTCTCGATAACTTCCATTTTGGCTCTATCATCCTCTATACCCTTTTATAAAATCTTGTGTCCCAAAAACTATACCTTTGTGCACCATAAAGTGACGCTTTTCCCAGTTGAGGACTAGTTACGACTTTTCACATCTTTGAAGTACTATGTCCAAATTTTTCAAATAGTTATCAAAGCAGTCTCCAAAGACAAAGAAATCATTCATAAACACTTCCATTATATCCTCTATCATGTCTGCGAATATGGCCATCATGCACCTTTAAAACATAACTGGGATATTACAAAGGCCAAAGGGCATTCTTCTATAGGCAAAGGTTCCATAAGGGTAGTGAATATGGTTTTCTCTTGGTCATCCGAATATATAAAGATCTTATTGTAACCTAAATACCCATCCAGAAAGCAGTAAAAGGCATGATCGACCACTCTCTCAATCACCTAATTTACAAAGTGTAGGGGAAAGTGATCCTTTTTAGTCGCGGTGTCAAGTTTTCTATAGTCGATGCAAACAAGTTAACCTGTAACTATTCTCATTGAAATGAATTCCACATTGTCATTTTAAACCATGATCATGGCCCCTTCTTAGGTACACACTGTACTGGGCTCACCCATTTACTATTAGAGATGGGATAAATAATTTCGGCATCCAAAAGTTTAACCACTTCTTTCTTTACGACCTCCTTTATGTGTGGGTTCATTCTCCTTTGTCTCTCCCTCGTTGTCTTACATCCTTGTTCCAAGTTGATTTTGTGCATCATATCACTCAAACTTATCTGTTAGTCCTGAATGACACCTAAGAGGAGGTAAATTAGGTTCCACAAAAATTTTAAGTAAAAACACAAGAATAAAATCAATAATAATTTGCAGAAGCTAAATAAACAATTATGAAACAAATAAGATAAAAAGAACTTGTAATTATTGAAAGTAAGATAAGAAATACAAATGTAAAATTGATTACGACTTACAAACCCTTTTAAACTCATGGATAACCCACTTTTCTTTTATAAGGCTTAAGAATAACCTCTCTTCCTTTTTCTAAAACTTAAGAATGACCTCTCAAATCCTTTTTATAGGCTCAAGAATAACCTCACATTAAAGAAATAAATCTTGTACTTACTTCTCACAAGACTTCAAAACAAAATACAAAGAAAGTTATATGCTCATTTTTCAGACTCGGTATGCTCTGTTGTAATTCTCAAATTACTCCATGCTTCTTCTCCCTTTTATATAGCAAAATGTGGTAAATAACTGTTGGAGCGCATTAAACTTCAATCTAACAGTTGTCTAATGTTATTGATCATTGTATAAACTTTGTGATCGTTATACAAATCTTCTATCTGTTGAGCAATATGGCCATTGTGAATAATTTGCTACGAAATATTCTTTGTTTGATCGACTGATAGGCCATGTTCGATCAACCGGTCTTCTAAATTTGTTCATTTGGTCAGTCAGTCTTGGTATTCAGTCAGCTGATCTCCTCAATATGTTCATTCGATTAACCAATCTCTATGGTTCAATTGTCTGATGCTCCCTTCAGCACTAGTATTCGGTTGATCGATCTATATTTGGTCGACCAGTCCTCCCTTTATCTAGATAATCAACATTCTTGTTGGCCTATATACCACCTGAGAGGGGGGTGAATTAGGTTATTAAAGAGTCTTTTCAATACCAAACTAAGTCTTATTATTGGTTGTGATTGGTGACATACAAATTTAGTATCTTTCAAAGAACAATTTAACAATTAATTCAAGACCAACATTCGGCAAGCATACTAATCCAATAAAGTAATAAAGTGGAGTACATTTAAGACTCCGAATATCAATCCCACGAGGAATTTTATATGATGCAAGTACTAGGTCAATCGGATTACAATTATTTAGAGAACACTCGGCTTTATGATTGAAGAAAATAAATAACTAAAAGTTAATCTAAAAAGCCTAGAAAAATTCCAATATATTGTAAAAGAGATATAGATTACTTTTCCTAAATTATTCAGTTAAGCTTTAGTGGTAGATAATTTAATTGGTAGATTATTGATGCTTAATCCAGGGTCTTCTCTAAATCAAGGCAACGCTATGGTTAATGTATTAACTTACCTCTATTGATCCTTTCTCAGGGTTTGGTCATGCCTCAAACTTAGGTAATAAGCTTAAAGATTAGGAAGTCTAGTCTTATATCATCATAATCCAGGACTAGCACCCTCATGATCAACCAATCTTTGGTTACTTCATTGCTTTAAACCACATTATTTATTGACTTTTCTAATAACCTAGGTAGAGACTATCGGATCCTAAATTATTTGATGGCAATATCTTAAGGGCATGTTTATTAGGGTTTTGTGTTTTGATTTTTTATTATGGTTGTCATATTTTTGTATTGGTTATTTTATTTTCTTTTTCGATTTTTATGCTGTATTAGTTTGTTTTCTTTATTGATTTTTATGTTTAGAAAAACAGAAAACAAAAACCAAAAATCAAAATAGAACTAAACATGCCCTATGTGATTAATTCATGACAAGCATTAAGCATTCAATAAACAAAGATTAATTCACTAATGATATATTAATCATAAATTAACACAATTAATCATCCATAAATAGATTCAGCATGATAACTTAATTGAAATTAAACATTATACACAACAATTAATCAAAAAACATAATAAATACCAATGCATCTAAACAAAGGTAGTGAATTGGATCAATTGGAGTATAATGAATTCTAATTAAGTTACATGAATCCAGGGTGGATGGATGTTTCATTGCTCTAAAAACATTAAACTCAATCTCTTCATCTTGAAGCCTGAGAATGAGTTTTCCACTATGTACATCAATTAGTGCCCTAGATGGGTCCCTCTTGACCTATTGATAAACAAGATTGTATAGGTTCCTCTTAATCATCATAAATAAGATTGTAAAGGTTTATTCTTCACCCTCTTTATAAGAAGTAAGATTGTAAATATTATTCTTCACCTCTTTTGTCGAAAGGAGAAGCTGTAGGGCTTACTCTTCTCCTTAAGGAAGATTGTTTTACTGAAATTTTTAATAATTAGTAGGAGAGAGAACGTAAGATATCTTTGAGGTAGTCGAACATTTATAAATCCTCATATTCCTTTCTTCCTGTACTTTTGTTATTTTATGTAGTTGTATTATTTTATAATTGATTGAATTTGATTCTTTTTGTCATAAGTATTGGCATATCATATAAGTTGAATTTTTAATTTATAAATTATACATAGATTAAATTAGCTTAAGTGGTTAAGTTAAATAGTTTAGTAAGAAATTTTTGAACATTTAATTCACCTCTCCTTTTGGATGATATAGGGCTTACATCATATTTATCTACTAACTCATACAACAAGCATACTGCGAGAGTTTATTATCATACATCTATTAGGAATATATGATATCTCGACTAATGAATTGATCCTTCTGAATAGATTCAGTATGTTATACCCTAATTTATAGCTTACATTATTATCTTTCGATTTCATTTATTTTATTATATCATGACTTTATTCAATTTCTCTATTAAAGAAATGATGGACATCTTTGAATACTTTTTATATGAATCATCAATAAAAAACAAATCATTTGGTAATAACTTAAAATAACAAACTTTAAATTTAATTCTCAAGAATTATACAAGAGTAATAAGGGTATATATAACTAGGTTTTTTTCAATCTTTAGGGTCTTACATGATGTAAGCTGAAATCTTGAGACTCATATTAATCCTTTTTATGATTGTTCTTACACTTATCATATGAGTCATGTATTACGATATTTACTTACTTTTTTAAACTTGAATATTTTTCATTCAAGAAATATCATACAGATGATAATTTAAAAATACTCAATATTTAACTCTAGTTCACGTTTCTACTCCAAAATTTCTTATAACTCGTATCTGGTAACTTAAGATAGATATAATGATTATTTAATCATGTTGAACTAATTTCATCATAATTTAACCTTATTGTTTAAGGTCGCTTTTATGGCTTAAATTTCTTACTCTCAATTATCACTTAGATAATAAGCTTTAAACTACCTCATCTTTAGTGATCACAAAATTAGAGATGATTACTCTTGTGAGAAGGCCAATCTCTTATTTGTTTCACATACGTTTGGTCATGCACAAAATATATTCATACAAATATATATATATTAAATCAAATATTTCACAATGTATAATCTTTATCATACACTTATATTTAAATATGATATTATAATAAATGAACATATATAGATAAATGTTTGTTATATATCTATGTAAATTTAGTGACTTTAAATGCCCACTGTAAGCATCAAGAAATTGTCTTTGTTATTAGGTCTACGACCATATCCTACATAGATATATACTTCATATTCACTTCTCATACAATTATATCTTTTACATAATTGTACTCAGTTTTACAATGAAATTTATAATCTTTTGTATAACTAATTATTGTTTGACTATCATAATTGGTAGTTATTAGATCAATTTCACTTTTAACGACCCCTAAATGAACTAAGAATTGACAAAGTCACATGCCTTCTTGTACTACGGTTGAAAATGCTATGAATTCAACTTCTATCATAAACAATGCAATATAGAAATGTGTCTTATTTTTCTATGATATTTCTCCATTATTAAATAAGAAATCACATCAAAACTTAGATTTTTTTCATTTAAATCCTCTATAAAATTTGCATCTATATATCCTTGTATACGTAAATTATGTACTTGATATCATAATACGCAGTCCATTGTATCTTTTAGATATCTCAATATTCTTTTTACTGTCTTCCAATATTGTCATGCATTTGATTGATATTTACTAACCATCCCAATAGATTAACAAATATCCAATTTTGTACACATCATCACATACATGAGATTTTCAACTTCATTAAAATATGAAACTTTCTTTATTTGTTCCCTTTTTTATGTCATTGTCGAGTAAAAACTCTTACTGAAACCTTAGCCTTTAATAATAACATTATCAATTATCTTGCAATCTTACATATGGAATCATTCAAATATTCGTTGAATATATGTAGCTTAAGATAGCAATAATAATCTCTTTGAAGGATTGTTTGAAATCTTAACTCTAAAAGTGTACGTAGTTTCACCAATATGTTTTATTTCACTGTTTTGAAATTCCACTGGCTTTGGGTGCTGAAGTCAATAGAATCGGACCTGAGCTCTAAAGTATAATGTTTCACAAGGGTCACGACATAAATTATTATGGCCTACATTTTATTGTTAATAAGTTAAAAGGTTTATGATTTTAGATCACGATTCCTTTTCTTTTTTAGATGTCAGTTTCTAGTAATAAAAATTTTCTTTCTTGACCAATTCTAAGATTCTTATGTATTTTACTCTCACACGTACATACTACATGTTAAATAATTTATTGACAAAACGTAAAACTTTGTACTTTATACAAAATATTAGATGGTCTTGATTATGTAAAGTACGTATCAAAATCTATAAGTAACACAAACCAAAGTAAGTTTCAATCTAATTCCAATAATTTTTAAACTCATAATGATTTTAGATAGTGTGGCCTGATTTTTATTTTCTTATTTTTATGTAGCATTGTTCTTATTCCAATGTTAGTTTTAATTCCAAAATCTCACATATAAAAATAGTATATGAATACAACAAAGATTAATAATATATAATGAACAATAGAGGAGGATTTGACACATGAAATGATATAATATCATAAAATTGTTTAATTTCTGTTAAACTTTGTTGTTTATAGTTGAGGCAAAAATTGGAACTTCAACTCTCTACCAAAAGAGAACATTTAAATAGTAAAAGAGAGCTTTCCAAAAGTAAAATAAAGCACTGTATATCATCGATTATGTTATGTACCAGGAATTTCAATGAATTAAAATTATAATTATTAATCTCAACATCATAACAGTTATTTTATTCTCATGATCATAGATAAATAAAAATAGCAAGTAATCTCTAAATTTTAAATTAATGAGTAGGATTTGCACATTAGGATTACCATCAATCATATAGTGGTAAGTATTTCCTTTTTCAAATGTAGTATTAAGTACTTCTGTGCCTTTGCATAGATATGGAAGTCACTATTATGATGAGAACACATCTACACACATGATCTTTTAATTGAAGCCCTAATCATTTTTTTCACCTTTTTTTCAACCATAAAACATCATAAATTTTGTATTATCCATCGGCCAAGAAAGAGGTGTGTTAAACCAGTTGTCTTAAACTCTTTTGGCAAAAAGTATGAATTGGCCCTCAACGTTCCACAAAAGGTTTAATTTGCCCCCTAACGTTTTACAGGATACCATTTTGCCCCCTAACGTTTGAAAAATGGTCTAATTTACTCCCTGACGTTTACAAAATGGTACAAATTACCCCCTGCGAACAGTGTTTAGGGGGCAATTTGTACCATTTTGTAGA
>JAOXYD010006960.1:0-15362 GCA_028565735.1 Pinacopodium congolense | reverse complement strand
GTTTTAAGTTTTTTCCAATTTTCAAGCAATTTCTTTAGATTTTTCCTAAATAATTGTAATCCAATCAACCTGGTAATTAAGGAATCTTTTTCCCCATAGATCGACACTCGGAGTTTTAAAATTTACTACACTTTATTACTTTTGCGATAGGTGCACATGCCTTCAAAGTACATTGGTTTAAAAAGTAAAAATCAATTCGAATACCCGCCAAATTTTAAGTCACCTAACCAACGCAACAAATTACATATTTATCATTGGATCTTATATCATTTACTCATACTAAAATCATATGACATGGTTTTCCTATACCACTAAATTTAAGACAACTTTAGACCATAGATTAATAATAACAATCTAAATATGTAATGTTTTTGGTCCTTATAAACTAAACATATTTATCGTTCTTTATTTTGTTCTTCATTTAAGAATATGCAACCTTTTACATCCACTTGATGTAAATTAAGATCTATTCTAACTAATAAAATTAAAACCAGTCAAACAAATGTAAACCTCAAAATAAATGAGAATTTCTTCTTATATTAAATTTGATGTTCTGTAACTACTAAAATTAGATCAATCTTTCAAATGACACTTGAGAACTCATTTGTACTTGATAGCAATAAGTCCTTTAGAACTATTATCTAAGTCATATACCTAGAAAGAGCTTGTTGATATTCATTCTTCTTTTGTAATTCATGTATTCATCCTTAGTTTAAAAAGATAGAGCCTTTCTCATATGATCAGACCTATGAGTCTCTTATGAATTTATCAATACATGTTACCCTTTAACATCAAAATATTGTTTAAGGATTTATCCACTCATAATGTATGTGAAAATAAAGAGTTTAAGAAACAAAATGTCTCTCCACCCTTATATTACTCCCATTGAATTAGATTATAATAAAGAATTCCCACTAGATTGTAATTGTCATGATTAAAAACTAATCTATCATCTCTTTAATTGTTCCCACCCAGATGTATCACATCTACTTGATCTCAACATATCAGATTATTCTGATTCAGTATCGCACATAAAGATAGGCTTCAAACTATCTTCTCTTGTTTAAAAAACACATCCTTTAAGAATGTGTTGTCTTACGACATAATTCCAATTACTAGATTAGTACCTGACCTAATTTTAAAAAATAACTTGTGTAACAATCGAACTATCCATAAAGATACTCTTAGAATATTCATAATATCTACCAAGGATGCTTATCTCTCCTTTAAGACCTTGTTTCCCATACTTATTGTTAGCCCTATAGCACCCAAGAGGGGGTGAATTGGGTGTTTAAAACAAACAGAATGCACAAATATAAAAGAGATAAGGGAAGAGATGAACACTAAGATTTATAGAAGTTTGCCTACCCCAAAGATAAAATATGTCCTCTCTCTAACTACTTGTTGGAAATTCACTAACAACTAATCTTACTTTAATTGGGCGAAGAGTAACCTTTACAACAATCTTGGTTAAAAGCCAAGAGGAACCTTTAGAACAATCTTGATTCAAGGCCAAGAGGAACCTATCCAACAATCTTGATTCTAAGGCCAAAAGGAACCTTTACAACAATCTTGATTCAAGGTCAAGAAGAACCTTGACAGCAATCTTGATTCAAGGCCAAGAGGAACCTATCTAACAATCTTGATTCTAAGGCTAAGAGGAATCTTTACAACAATCTTGATTTAAGGTCAAGAGGAACCTTTACAACAATTTTGATTCAAGGTCAAGAGGAACCTATCCAACAATCTCAAATTCTAAGGTCAAGAGGAACCTACCACAATCTTACTTAAATGGGTGAAGAGTAACCCGACCAACACAATCAAATTATACAATATTTATCCCACACGGACAGCCCCTAAACCAAGGTTCCTTAAGCTTCAACATAACTTATATAACTTCTTGAATCTTGATCAAAATCAATACAAGATAAGGGCTCAAATGCAACTAATGCAATGTGGAATGTTCAATGCACAATTAAGGCCTACGCCAATCCAATTCACAAACAAGGATTAATACAATCCAAATCTTCTTTATCCTAGGTGAAGAGAAACCTATAAAATCTATTTTAAAGGCAAAGAGCAGCCTATAAATCAACCAAATTCAATCCCCCAAATTAAGTCACCAAAGCACACCTTCTATGGTGTTTTTCTAATGCATAATCAATAAATTCAATTTTCAAAAATCTAGAGGCAAACCAAAATTATAACAAACCTCCTAATACTTTAATATATCATAAAAAATTTAATTAAATCAACAAAAACGTGATTAAACTATCATATAATCACATTAAGCATTCAAACATACAATCTATCCAAAATATGTAGTCTTCACAATTCAGCCCATAAACACATGAATTTAATCACCCAAATTATGAAAATTAAATGTAATATACCTACTTCCATTCAATCTACCACCCAACAATGAATTGCAGTAACAAACAAAATTTTAGCATATTAATCGAATGACCAAAACTAAACTCAAAACCAAAACTATCAAACCTAGACAGTTTTGAGTTACCTACAAAAATCAAACTCAAAAAAATAATATAATGACTCAAAAATTGAAACAAAAATACTGGCACAATCCTAAGACCTTAAGAAAACATAAAACAATAAATTTACACACCTAGAAATAGACTAAAATCAAAAATCGAAATGTTTAAAGGTGTTGTATAGAAAACTTAACAGTTTTGAGGTTTATGTATTCTTTAAGCTCAAGCACACGATTTGAGTGCTTAAAATTTGAAGTAAAAGATCCTAGCACTCTTTAGACCTTAAGAAAGATGCGTGTGATAATTTTGAATCATTAAAAACTGTTTTGCTAGCTCAAAAATGAAGAATACATAAGTTCAGAAACGTTTAACCAAAAATAGAGACAGTTTTGGTATATCTATCTTTGAAAGCTTCAAACAAATGATTTAATGAATCCAAAAATCAATTAAAATCTTTATGAGATTCTTCTAGGTATAAACTAACTAAAAACATATACTTTGCAACACTCAAAATGATTTAAATCAAGAAAACAAAGATTGAATGAAAATTGTACAGAAATTAAAGAGAACTTTGAGTATTTGAGAGATTTTGATCTTGTAATTCGTTTTTCAGTGTTAAAAGTGTTTAGGAATTATATATATAGAGTTAGGAGAGGTATGGAGTCGTTAGAAATAAAAACTAGCCATTTGGGAGGTTAAAAAGTCGTTTAGTCCAAAACCCTAAAACTAGCTGTTAGAGTTTGTGAGTAAAACAACGCCTTTTGGGCTAATCAACGGCGTCGTTATTCATAGAACACACCACCGTTGATGCTCATGGACAGGGGGTAAACAAACCTTCATCAGGGTGCCATTAATGAAGATCACCCTGTCGTTTATGTCCAGAAAACATGAGAAAAATACTTCAAACCAACTCCAAAACATTCTAAACAAATTCCTAGCAATAAATAACACTTCAAACAAGTTTTAAAGCATAATTCAAGGCTGTTTAAATCATCAAAACATTTCAATCAGTTGAAAACATAAGAATTTCCTTGATTATGAAAACTTTTCATTTTAACCATCTTTAAAACCTTTTTAATCACTTCATACATCATAAGTTCATGACACCAAGATGTTAAAATAAATTCAAACATACATAACCAACACTTAAGCAATATTTTAATGCACGTAAAGATATTAATAAACATAGATTAAATAAATTACTCACAATCCAACTTAATTATGAAACATATGGCCTAAAAGTCACTCTAATTCAATTCCTAAAATTTCAAAGCCACAATTAAGTTCAAGTAATCATTAAAATCACAAATTAACTCATATATGCCTATATGCAAATGTTAATGAAAATGTGAGAGCCCTTTTCAAGAATTGATTAAGATCAAATTTAAGATATTTACACTTTAAGCCCTTTTCCTAAACTCTTTCTAAACTACTTGATATTCCTTCTCTTGATCTTTAAGCTTCTCAAGCTTAATCATTACTTGAGCTTCATTTTAACTCTTTAATGCTTGATCCATTCTTCAATCTCTTTAAGATGGCTCGTCTACCTTACTCTTCAATATCTCCATAATGGATCTTTTACCTTAGGCTCCACATATATGCTCTTACACTTTGCACATCAACCCATCTTATAAAGCATCAAAGACTTAAACATTAGTCATAATAATGTTTTGTCAACATCAAAACACATGATTAGAACTACCTTGGTTCAAAAACTAGTTGGACATATTTCTAGATTGCTTATGTATTGATAAAACTTCTACCCATTTAATATCAATAACAACACAAAGGGGAGTCTAGATTAGCTTCATGCTAGGTAATATCTTGGTTGACATATAAAAACAAGGTCAATTAAGAAACAGTGGAAGCCTCTTACCAAAAATTAGTGAGCCAAATAGGGAGTTGGTTGTACCAATTACAAAATGTAATCATGTTAGACTACATAATGCTGCCAAAGTGGAACTAGGATAGCAAACAAAGAAAAATATAAATAGAAGCAAAGAAGAGTTAAAAATTATCCTAAAAGTGAACGATGATAAAGTTAATGATAATGATGATAGCAATGTTGAAGAGAAAGTACTTATGGTCATTAAAACTAATATTATAGTTTTAAATTGTCATTAAAAAAATTGTTTATCAAGATCTTTTTCAACAGTTCTTTATGGAAAGTAAAAGTGGTGAGCATAGGAATTTGATAATAACTTAATTGGTCAATAAGGTCATGACATGTAATTAAGATTATAAAGGAGTTCAAATCTAAGGGGTCATCAAAAGAATAAAAATTTTGAAAGATGGGGGTCCAAGAGCGTACAAAAAATTATCTAATGATAGACTCCAATAAAAAAAAGTTTAAAGAAGCATTTATTGGGAGCCAAATCTATTATTAATTATTTTTTTTAAATTATTTTCAAGTTATTTTATTTTCTTAGTTTTGCCTTTTTATTTTAGTAAATTTTAGAGAACCTAGGTTTAAACTGGATTGGTTTTAAGTGATCGATGAATTTAAGATATTATGAAAGTTGGACAATAGGAGAAAAATGCAGGTCATTATATTAATAATTAAATTAAATGGATGCTTTGATTCACTTAACCTACCATTATACTCCTACATCTAGGATATTAATGGCACCCTTCAACGGTGTTGTTATTACCACATTAACTTGCCATTAAACTTTAACCTTTATGCATAAACAACTTTTAAGATCCCGGGACTTATGTTTAAACCTTTTTCTATCATTGCCTTAGCCGTTACCCTACATAGATTGTCCCCCTTGCAAATAATCTCTATCCCTGTCATTCTCACGACCAATTTCCTCTAGCTTCACTAAATTTAATTCGCTATCATCTTTGCAAGTCTTCGCTTCATAAACCATCTTCTGTTCTATGTTTTGAGTCTTAATAAAGTTACCCACACACCTTATTGCCACATCTTTATTTCCCTTAGATTTAGATTGTCGTTTTCTAGATTTCTACTTAAGTTATTACTTTATAATGTTCCCTATAACTAGATCTAACTTTTAGTGCAGTTTATGCCTATTTTAATTATTACTGATTATGGAATGCTTTCTCAATAATAAGTGTTTGATTGAAATGCTAATTTTATGCCATATCATAAGTATATGGATCTAAAATTTGTCCTATAATAAATATCATCTAACAGGGATTAGGATTACTCACCTAAAAACTTAAGTGATATTTTATTTAAGGCACAAAATAAAATGGCAATAAATAAAATTAAACTAAAGTAGAATAACGCAAGAAATTAAAAATTAAAGGGTGTAGGAGTTTGAGAAATAAAAGAATAACAATAGGAATAACATCTAGTTTCCCTCTTACCTTGTTGATTCAATTATGTAAGATCCAAGATATTCTATAGTTTTAGCCAACCTCTCTCAAGTTGTGACCAAGTTTCCCTAGTTGAATAACAAAGGAATTGATTTGCAATCTCTTGATGTCCCAAAACTCTTCCCAGCTACTTAATTAGTTATAAAGTAATCCTATATGTAATCCATCAATTAATTAAGATCACTCTTCAACTAATTAATGAAATAATGTTCATGGGGCTATTAGGTTGTGAAATCATATTATGTGACCAAACACTAATTATATAACCCAATCTCTAGATTTGAAGTAAGTAGAAAGCACAAAAAACATCACAAACATACGTTCGTTAAATAATTAAGATAGAGTTCAACAAACTAATTCAAGTGTAATTATTAACAAAAAATTTAGCTACACATAATGTCAAAGAGTTTCCCAAAAATTAAATTCACAATACAAAAGGCTAAAAAAGGGAAAGAAAGAAGAAAACTAAATGAAGCTTGACAATCTTTCTCTTCTATACTTAGTGCTAGAAATTTGGAAAGTGAGTTAGTCTTAGTCCTTGCAAGGGTTTATCTTGTTTCCTCTTTTGGGTAGCCACCAAAACTTTTTTTCTACCTCTTTAAGAAAGTTCCTATATGTTCCTTGGCGATTCCTAGGGCTCCTAATGCTTTATATGTCTCAAAAAACTTAAAAGCCTTGGACATATTTGCCTCTAACTTGTTCTTCAAAACTCTAGATCCCACGATGGTAGGAATTCCCATGATTGTGGATAGTTTCATCACTTTTTGTCACGATCATGGGAATTCTAGCGATCTTGAACCCTATTTTTTCTTTCTTTTTTTTCCCTCTTTATTCTCATCTTTTACTCACTAATTCAACTTCGAATGAAAAAATATTAAGCATCGATATAAATAGGATCCAAAACATCCTTAATATCATCATTGAACACTCAAAACACATAAAAAATAACAATAAAATGAAAAGAACATAAATTTAAGTCATAAACACAACATTACAATCATAAAATTTTAAAGTAACATGTATAACAATAAAGAAAACATATCCTAATGCACTCTTGTCAACAAGAATATTTTGGTGATTAGGAAGGAATGTTAGGATGATTTCAACAACATAATCTAGTTTTCTAGTAGATTTCATATAGTTCAATGGCACTCAGATCCTTTTTGCTTTTAATTTGATGAATCGCCCAATGCATGATGGCTTCAAATTCATATTCACCGTTATAGATTGTGTTAAGTGGTTTAAGTTTTATAGTATAACATAATATTATAGTTGCCATGAAGGTAGAGTTTATCATCTCCTAGACATTTAAATCATTAAGTTGGGACTTTGGAATGCATCTAGATTGCCTATACTATCATAGCTTAATCTTTGAGTTCTATAATAAAATTAGAAATAAGTAGGAGTAAGGAACCATTAAGATCTTATTAGTTATGTTAGCTCGTATATCAAACTCACTAGAACTTATTTACACATATAAATACCTGCACTAGATGAGAGAATGATTTATGAGAAGTAGAAGGATACAATCTATAGGGCTTCAGTCACATAAAAAACTTCAAATTGATCTTCATTTATCAACTCAACACTCATGAGAGGTTTATCATGGGCATGTTGAACACAATCATGATGCCGAGGGTCAGTTAGCTTAATAAGGAAAGATTCGAAGATTGTTATATACTGTACGAGATGCTTCATAAACTATGTATCCTACCAGTATACCTAAGCTAAAGTTTATCATATTACACATTAGGATGTTCATTAGGATCTAATGAATAAATAAGAACTTTTTCTGTCTTTGTTTTTTACTAAAAGTTTTAGGGATCTCAAAGTTAGACTTGAGGAAAAGGTCCCAATTCAAGCTTCAATTATGTCCATAAATTTTTACTCGATGTTAAAACTACAAATTATGATTGAATTTGTTCGTAGTGCTGTAACATACATATGCATCCGTTGAGAGAACACAAGAGGCCTAACAATACTGATACCTAATCTAATAAGGCACGCACCAAGCCAACACCATCCGATGTATACCATACCCTGGTGTTGGTCCTTAGACTTTTGTACCCACTAAGCCATGCAAGAGAATTATTCATTAGTTGCTTTTATAGTTCCACATTAATAATGAAAACCATTAGATGCAAATTCACTAGATATAGGAGCTCTTAAGATCTAGGGATCTAGGGCCTATGAAGTTAGCCCTTTATGATTTATCATTGGATTCTTACTAAAATTTCATATGGATTTTTTGTAAATTTGAAAAAGGGTTTCCATTTAACTAATATTGGCAAGATTTAAAATTTTTTAGTTGTATCAAATTGAGCAAAATTGAGTCAAAAGTGATTAAAATAATATAAATGTAAAAAAAATGACACGTTGGAAATTAAAATGCACTTTCTAAAATAGGATGAAACATAAAATGCATTTGCCTAACGTAAATGTGAAAATAGTAAGGTTAAGGCATGATGGGGTGTAAAAACTACCCTTGAATTGCCATAGGAGAACTTGCATGATCATTTATATGAGTTTCTTATGACTTGATTTTTTGCATAAGGAGTGAATTTAATACGTGTTTTGACCATATTTGTGAATTAGGATATCCTAGTTATATTAATTACATTCATTTAGATTGAACTACATGATTGATATTTAATAGCCATTAGAAAATATTGAATGAATAACTAGACAAGTCACTTAAGTATAAGTAATGATTTAAGTGTGAGGAAATTAATGGGGGTGTATTATATAAACTTTTAGGATATCAATTTGATGTGTATCCACCTCTTGTGTTATTTCACCCAATTTTTATGTGTTTAGAGTTTAAATGTAGGTTCACACATAAATGATGAGTATGAGCGAAAAAAGACTATATTTGGATTTTTTTTTTCAAATGATGAATTTCAATCTTATAAAACAACTTTAATAGGTTTACAGTTTTTTAAAGAGATTTTTATTTTTTAATAGGTTTCCCTTTAACTTTTTTTCTTGTACATTCAAGTAGAAATTCAAGTGTTTCAAAGTGGAGATTCAAGGGAGTGTGAGCTTATTTGGAATTAGAATAGCTATATTCAAGGTGTTTTTTATTCCTTAATTATTTTTATCTTAATTATTTTCCTTTATTAATTAATATGTGCTTATCACTTTTATATTTTAAATTATTGATAAACACTTGTACTAAACTAATTAATAACAAAGGCAAATAAGTAAAGCTATTATTAATTATTTTTTATCTATGTGAAAATCATTTTTTATTTAAGTGAAAAATTATCTATTATAAAGTCGATAATAAATTTATACAAAAATAGGAATCCAAGAAACCTACTCTAGTCATTGGAAATATCAATAAACACACAATCTAAGTAGTTGAATTACAAAATTTTTTTAATAAGGAGGTTCTTAGATCTATACGATAATTTAATATTTGAATTTCTTGAACTTTAAGCATATTAATCTAGGTTCATTGAATGAAAACCAAATAAAATTGCACTTCTATAGAAAAACCATTTCTTAATCATAACTGTATCATGAATTAGAGAAGACACTGAAGATTTGATCACAAAAACTTTCTAAACTCAATAAATCCAATGGAACCAAAACCATTAGCTTCAAATTTGATATTATTAACCCTAGTTTTTGTTTATGATTTGGTGCATCAGATGGTAATTTTCTTCATTTAGTAATTGAATTTAGTTTTAAATTTAACCATTGGCAACAAATTAAGATTTGCTTCTTTCTGCAATTGCTTTTAATTAACTATGCACACATTAAAATGATGCAAAACACCACATGTATGTAAGTCAACTATTTCCATGTGGCTTGAATAAAGGATTGGTGTCTTCTATGTAATTATTTTGGTATAAAGAAGTTGTTCTTGAGATATCATATTTATTTATCAATCATAAACATAACTCCATCTTCATGTCATCATGCTCTTTTTTGTAAAAAAAGCAAAATATTTTTTTCATGTATTCACTTATAGATGAAGATATATATATATGTTATGGACTCTACTTCAAATATATGAGTCGTATTCTTATACTACAACTAGTATTGTTCCCGTAAGGATAATTACAGTCACCTAGAATTTTTTTCCCCACATTTTTTAAGGCAAATAATTTAATTAAATAAGCTTGAAATTAAACTAAAAGTCAATTTAATTGATAGTTAAACAAGTAACAATGCAATAATGAACTTGTGAACAACTAATGATATTTACAAAGGAATTATTTTTATCTTTGTTTTGTTTTCCTCACACCTTATTAATTTAATGATACTCAATCTTGTATATCTAGTGATTTTGATTACCCTTTTTCGAGATCTAACAAAGTAATCCTAATATAAATAGGTAAGATTTGAATTGTGATTTTTTTGTCTATCAAAACTATTCCTAACTATCCAATTTGATTTGAGGTAATCATTTTGGTAACTAATAAAAAGTTAAGATCTATCCTCTTGTTGCTATTAATATGATGTTTATAAGACTATTATGGTACGATCTCTCCCTAAGCATCATATCAAAGTTCTAACATTATAAAGTATATTACTATTAAACTATGAAGATGAGAGTTCTAAAAAAACAAGTTTAAATTAATCCCTAAAATAAATTTAGCAATCCATAACTTGAATGAATTAACAATTATTCAGATTTGGAATCCAAAGATAAAGAAAGAAAAGACAAGAATAAAACATTAAAACTGTAATGTCTTTTCTATGTACTCATTCAGCTAAAATTTCTATAATGTGTATTTTCTTGAATTTTGATGCTTTGATCTTCTTTTTTTGCTTTTTCTTAATTCTAGCCACCCCTTTGTGTTTTTTATTTTACCTTATATACTTCCCAAATCCTCTGAGACTCCTTTTAGGGGTTTTCCAGTTGTTTTTGTTCCAAAATTATCCCTAAACCACTAAAATTACAAAAATTCCACAATGTGAATTTTCTTGGCTCCACGATTGTCCTTTATCTTTTGCCTACTTATACTTGCACATGTATAATAAAGAGTGCCTCGCTCTTTGTTCACCAAAACATGCACGGTAGAGAAGAATCGTATGATCACAGAAAAGGTTCTTCCCTTATCTTAAAATCTTCGTACAAGATCAAGGAAAGAAAAGAATACAATAAAAGATTGAAACTTAGATGTCTTCCTCATGTACTCTTTGAGCTAAAATTTCTATAGCTGAAGTTGTAATTGAATTTTACTACTTTGATCTTATTTTTTGATTTTTTTAAATTTAGCTACACCTTTCTGTTTTTCTTTTTCCATATATACTTCCTAACTCCTTTAAGGCTCCTCCTAGGGATTTCCCACTTGTTTATGTTCTAAAATTGTCCCTATATCACAAAAAATACAAAAATGCTGCAATATGAATTTTCTGGGCTTAAGTTGGAGGCACAATTATGATCAAAAGTTCCTTACACTTTTTTTCACTAGAATGTGCATAATAAAAAAGAATTATACGATCCTGAAAAAAGCCCCTTTCTTATCTTAAAATTGCCCTGTAATATCGTTTGTGAAGTCTTCCTTCAACTTCTTCTTCACCTTCTTCTTGTAGTTCCCTGACTCAATTCAACATCAAAATGAATTAAAATCCTCTCAAATATGAATTAAGATCAAATCCTTGCCTTAAATAAACAATCATTACACAAAATAGAAGAAATAAAAAAAAAAACAAATCTAGTCTGAAACATATAACCACCACCGAAAAATACCTTATAACATACTTAACAACTTAGAAAAATGCTCTAATAGACATTTATCAACTTGCCCACATTTAAAACTTTGCTTGATCTCAAGCAATCCTAGAACCCCCAAAACTAACAAAACTCAAGCCTCACAACCACAAAACAATGAGATAGAATCTTATGAAATTAACTTACTAAATAACATCATTCATTCACGATGATCCAAAACACTAACTCATTCCATATGCTATCAAATTTTTATTTAAACATCAACTAAGATATTGTCACTTATTCTTACATCTATGGCTTTTGTATACATCCACTCTCTTATTTTGCTCTTTAAAAGGTAGGCTATCACTAAGTAACCCCTTATGAAAATATCTTGACTCTTTACAAAAAGATCAATAGATTTTCACTTTTATTTTAAGTACAACACTTTTAAGTTCGCATTTAACGATTTGCTAGCCTGCATCAATTTTTCGTATTCAGTCCATTGCTATAAAAGATCTCTAATAATGCTTATCAAATTAACTTAACTTGATTACGAGTGTATCAAAACGGGTTTCATAAAATGGAAGGATAGATATAATATCCGAATCAACTCGATATTTAATTAAAAATTGGTCAAAATATAAACTTCACAAACTAATGCTTCTTTATAAATTAAACGATCATGATCACAAGTAAGCTAATTCCTTTAAATTCCATGCCATTAACACACCCTTACAGGTGCACACTTTAAATAGTAGAATAACATGTAAAAAAAATTGAACATAAATAAACATAATCAATAAAAAAAACATCTTGTAAAACCAAAGTCACAAATAAAATTATAAAACAAATACACGTATCTCCCCACACTTAAATAATACATTGTCTAACATATAAAAAAGAACACATATAAAACAAAGAAAATAACCAATGAAACTAAAAAAAATAAAAGAGATAACGACAAGAGTGCTTATGGGTATTGCGATGTTAAAGGTGTAAGAGAAGGGACCTGTACTCCTTGCATAGCAAAATACTTCAATAACGTTTTAGTTTGTTTTTCTGCTTTAGTTATGCCTTTATCACATCCATTCATTATTCCATCCTCCTGTTGTTTTATTGTAATTTGTTAAGAATGCTTTCCCAACCTTCTTCATACTATTCAAACTCACATGACATTTCTTCTAACTGTAACTACTTTGGGACTTAACAACTCACCTCCAAACCTCTCCCAAGTTTAACAAATGAACTTGAGTTGGGATAATAGAATTACATCCTAGTAAACTTTAAGATTTGGCATTTCTAAATTTTTTTTGCTAAAATACTCAAAAGCAACACATTTTTAGTCTATCAACACTTACATTAAAATGTTAAGCTTAAGTAGTTACTAAGAATCCTATACTTAAGTAGCTACTCTCTTTTTTTTTTCCTTTTTCATAATGGAATTAACTATAGTTTGAAAATTGTGACATGAAGTGCAATATTTTACTTCATTATCCATGCATCCCAATAAAACAATCCCTTTTTAGAAAACATATCACTCTGACTTCCATATATCACAGTAAAACAAACCCTTTTTAGAAAACGTAGTACTCTTACTCTTATCAATCATAGCTTGACACTTAAACTTATGTAGCAATAGGTACTTTGGAATTCTAATTACGTTATTTGGTGCATAATGGGCCTCTAACATTTCACGCCCTCTAAGTTTCTTCCAATATGCCTTAGCACTAAAATCATGTTATGATTATTAAATTTTAGTTTTGGTAAAACCAAATACATCAACCAAAACATCATAGCCTAAGTTGTATGACTCCCCTTTAAACTCAAAGTCTTATGTAGTGTAAAATTCAAAAGCGAGTTATTTATAGATGTCAAAATCTCATTGTATGAAGTTATCCTAGCTATTTCTTTTATACAAAATTTCTACTTTTTCTCTAATCCCTAGCTCAGCCAAAATTTGGAAATTGAAGTTACTAGGGGTAGCATTAATTCTAGTACAAAACTTTTGGAACTTCTCACCATCATTTAGTGTGAATACTGGAAAGGAGCTCTAAAATTGATAGCGCAATCTTACGCACCCACTCCAAAAACTTGTTATTTTCCCTCTAGTTTGGACCTTTGTGTAATTACTTAACCCTGATTGTTGTCTTTAACTTGAATTCCTTTAAAACAAAAAAAAAACATACATAAAAATATAAAGAAAACATGTATGTTAATGCTAAAAAAATTACCATGTTATGCCAAAGCCACTAGATGTGGAAAAAAGTATATCAAAAGTGGAAAAAAAATGAACAAAAAATAAGCATTTATGGTAGAATTTTTACTCTTTTTAGCTCCTAAAATTACACAGTCATGTAGGTGCACAATCATGAAACTTACTGGCTCTCTTCCCAAACTTGTTTTAAGCACTCTAAACAATGAACATACCTACACATTCGGGACCCCTCCAGACTCTCTTCCCACATTTGTTTTACAAGCTACAAATAATGAACATCCACCATAACAGCAGTCATAAGCTATAATACCAAGCTTTTATTTGACTTATTAGCGTTAGGAAATCCTTTTTAAAAAGATCAATCAATGATAACTTAAATATATATATATAAAAGAAACAACCAATTACAAGAACTTACATAAATCTAACTTGTAAATTTTAAGGCCACCAACATAACCCCTTCTGAATCATAACATTTTCAAATTAATGAAGAAGATTAATTTCCTTTCTTGTGAGAATATTCTTCTAATATATGATTTGCATCTATGCCCATTAACTCTAAATGTTAACGCTTTATCATTCTTCAAACATTAAGGTTCAATGTTTATAAACTTTGATAACCTGGAAAGTACCGCTGTAAAAAGGCTTAAGCTTCCCTAGAAACATCTTTAACCTCAATTTAAATAACAAGACCAAAGCTTTGATCTTGGATTACTTCATCTTAATATGAACATTATGCCTTCTTTTCATTTATCTTCGTAAAACTTGGCATTTTCATAAGCATTAAACCCTAACCTTTCCAATTAATTGAATTGTAAGAGCCTTGTTGTTCGTTGGTTGAATAATTAAAAATGGGAGTTCTTCAAATAGATTTTACTTTAAAAACCAAAATGAGATTAATTGAAAACCAACGTGACGAAAGGTAAGTGCACCTATCGAACAAGTAATAAAGTGGACTAATTTTCAGATTCTGAATGTCAAACCTAGGGGGAAAATGTATGGAATTCTTAAGTTAATTACGAGATAAATAAGATTAAAATTATCTTGGAAATTCTAATTTAATTGATTAAAAGAAGAAAAGATAAAATTCAAGAACTAAATTAGTTATGCTTCAAAACTTTGCAATTTTGAATTATAAAATGATTTATAAAATTACTGAATATTATAACCTTGTGGAATCCAACTCTGGTGACAGTGCGTGTCGAATACACTGTAAAATTTACCTGACTCTGCACACTAAAATTTTTAATTAAGGTAAGTCGGGATCGAATCCACAGGGAATGTTCGATTAATTTTTGTAACAAAATTAATTGAAGTAAAAAAATGTAAAAAGGGGGGTTTTTGGATTTTTAGAAATTTAGAAAATTAAAATGAAAGTAAACTATCGAAAATAGATTAAAACAAGCAATTGCAACGATTAAGGAGTCGAATAAACGAAAGATTCGGTTTAAGGTTCAGTCTTGGCTTAAACATGATCAAACATTATTTATCGTCCTAATGTTTTTACGACTGTTTTCGAACTATTGATCTGAGACTAATAGAACACTCCAATTATCTCGATTTTCCCTTAGGTTGTGTTTAATCAAGATACGATCATTAATTAAACCTAAATACCGAATAATCTAGGATATGAACTCTA
>JAOXYD010006951.1:0-15362 GCA_028565735.1 Pinacopodium congolense | reverse complement strand
TATTGATTTTTCAAACAATTTAAGATGATTTCTCATGCTTAAACTATCTTTAATCCTAATCTTAAGTGGCCAGCTTACAAATGGGTAATTACAGACCTTCAATAAGCAAAATACAGACATATAACATGCATATAACCTCTGCTAAAACATCAAAATATCAATCCATAGCATCTGGAATGTTTAGCCACTCATTTGAACTAAAACATGCCAGATATAAGCTTTACCACACATACTATGAATAAATCTGCAATTATGAGCTTAAATAAAGGAGTTTAAGAAGTACAACACGTGTTAGAATCCCTTATGGACAAGTCTTGAACTCCTTAGAATGATCTGGACACCACAGCAGATCTGAAACCACAAAATCTAGCAAGAAAGGCAAGACATATGCAAAGATATGATCATAAGAACATGCACTCTGATTTAATCCGAAAAATAAGAGAATACATGAATGATTTGAGTTAGAAAACTCCCTATGATGATTTAGAAACTCATATGGACGTCTTAGATACAGTCTAACTTACAGAACTCAAAAATACACTCAGAAACTCAAGATCAAAGCGTTTGAAGCCTAAGTGTTCAAAGGCAAAAACTAAGAGAGAAGCCAGAGCTTCTCACACTAAGTTGATCTGATTACAGACTGAATTCATGCGTGTTTCTTAATGTTTTTGGCTCTATGCAGACTCTAGAAGGTCCCCCTCACATGCCACCAGACAAGGGAATTAATTTTTAACACGCCTGAGTTGAAATCCGCTAGCCACTAAGTTGAAATTGTTGACTTATAAGACAACGGCACCCTGCCATGGTGTCGTTGTCTCTTGACTGCACAACACCATGAACGGCCCCCTGTTCTTCAACAACGGCACCCTCTTAGGGTGCCGTTGTGCCTCAACACCAAGAGTCTTCTTTTGATATTTTGGCTCCAATCTTGATCTTTAAGCTCCAAACTGCAAATCAAACATTATGGGGCATCAATTAAACATTTAAACACTAATATAGGGGTCATAATTCATCAAATTAACCATAAATATCATATCAATTTGACCCTTATCATTAACCAACGTTCATATAACATTTATTATTTTTACCATTGTAAAATTAGCTATTGCCCAATGATTACTGCATTTTCACTGAGTTTGATCGACCTATCTCCTTATTCAGTTGACCTATCTCCCCATTCGATCGACCTATCTCTTTATTCGGTCTACTGATCTTACCAAGTCAGAAACTCCCTTCTTTGAACCAATCAATCAAGAACAAATTCCATTCACTTCTTAACCTATTTCATCATATTCTAACATAACCCAATTAATACCAAATATTTCTTAATATATTTAACACAATTTAACATAACTAAATTAATTCAACTTAACATATTTCCTAAACATTTTAATCTAATCATCTTATGCATAAACAATTCAACTTAAAACTATACAACGTTAACTCAATTCATACAAAACAATGTAACCACTTTACCAAATCATTAATCATACCATTTTATTCAAGCATTTAACACTTATACTTATGCAATACTAAATATGAATTGATTCATCCATCAAGAGATTTCACACTCATCAATAACTAACACCTCTTGATTATGCATCCTATATACAAATACTAAACATGAATACAAATGCATAATTGAGTCCATCCAACCTATGGTAAGATAAAAGAGAAGACTTACATAAATATTTACTCATAACAACCTATCAAAATCTATTCTTGAACTTAATCTTCTATCTTCAATCTTCAATGCTTCTTATCTTGATAATTTGGTCTTTATACCTCTCTAACATACTTCATGTATTCCATTACATGTCGCTTATCATCAAGGCTTAACATATATGCACTCTAAGTCTTTACCATATGCTTCAAGATTTGTTTTCATCAACTCTATCTTAACAAATACAACAAACTTTATGAATACATTAGTAGAAACATTTTGTCATCATCAAAACAAAGGTAGGACCAACTCCTAGTTCAACATGACCTAACCTCTTGGTTTTACTGATCCTCATAATCCTTCCCATGTATGTTGCCTTCATAAAGCCCCCCATGTTCTCAAAACAGGCTCTCCGTGCTTGGCTTTGTCAACTTAGTAAGAACTTTTTTAGCTTAATTTTATATCCACCAGATCTGACACACCAATCTTCATTCACAAAACCTCCTTTCACACTGCATTCCTTCTAGTTTATGTCTAGATATCTTAGTTACAGGTTCTTAGCCAACCTTTATCACCAAAATTATTCAAGAACTTAATACCACCTTCTCTATTAAAGATTTAGGACCACTCTATTACTTTCTTGATATTAAAGCCACCTCCATATCAAATGGCCTTTTACTTACCTAATCAAAACACACTAAAAATATCCTACATTACATCGATTTTGATCATTCCAAACCTATCAACACACCAATTACACCTACACTTCCTCTCTCTAAAAATTATGGAATTCCTCTTTTTGATCCTATTAAATACAAAAGCAATGTTGGTGTTTTTTAATATCTTCATATTACTTATCCTAACATTCAATTTGCTACTAATAAAGTCTCTCAATTTTTACATTGTCTATTGACATTTATTGGATACTGGTAAAAAGGATTATGTGATATCTCCATTCCATTTCCTCCTCAGGTATCCATTTAACCAAACCTACTTCCCTAACCATGTAGGTATATTATGATGTTGATTGGGTAGGTTGTCTTAATGATCATCACTCTACATCTGGGTACTGTATCTTTCTTAGTCCTAATCTTATTTCTTAAAGTACCAAGAAATAACCTATTGTTTCTAGATCTAATACTAAATTTAATACATAAGTATTGCCTTTTTTGGTTTGAACTCTATTGGATTAAGTTACTTTTTAGTGAAACTGGTTTATTTGACATAACACGTACTCTCTAATGTGATAATCTTGGTGCCACATTCCTTGCCACAGATCTAATGTCTCGTTCTTGCATAAAAATATATAGAGATTGGTATCCATTTTGTTTGAGATTTGGTGGCCAGCAAATCTCTTTCCATCAAATACATCTCTTCGTGCAATCAAGTTGTAGATATTATAACTAAAGCATTAGCTTCTTCTGCATTTTTTTGTCTTTAAGACAAGCTTACAATAGCCACTTCTCGTGAGCTTGAGGGTGGCAGTAAAACATGTGACAATATTTGTTAATATTATCCCATATCTCAGTCTCTACTATTAACTTATCATGTATTCTAGGTTTATCATGTATGATATTATCAATCTTTATTTCAAATCTTATCTTATCATGTATGATCTTTTATACTTGTAATTCTTATCTTAGTGTAACTAAATCATGTATATAAAGAGCAACATACCATTATTGAAATCATCAATAAGACCCATACCTTTCCACTCTATCAATAGCTTACCGAATCACTCTTGTATATAAACTCTCATTTATAATTATTGGTAATGATGTGAGAAACACATATGTAATATACCCAATATAAATAAGAAATCTTTGACTTCTCCTAACACTGCGCCCAAAGTAACATGTTAGGACTAAATGGTAAGGCAGTATCACAAATCATTTTATTGAAACATGAATCCAAAAAACTAAGTTCACACTTCTCATGGAGAAGTAAAGGCGAAAATACTATTGTGTATCTTGGGACATAATCGCAACAACCATCATCCAATATAACTGATATTAAGAAAAAACTAAATATAATACTTGCCTCTTTTATAATCTATTAGTTTTGCAATGGTTAAAGCGCAATAGATTTTGAGACTAATGAAATGAAAAAGAAGTAAATGAAGTGTATTACTTTCATTACCAAGGTTTGCTACTTTGTACTATGGTAAGCCACTAAAAAGCTCTACTCTTCAAATTCAAGACAAAATTTCCTTAGTTAAGTAAGTTGTGCAACATCATATAAGTTTGCTATAGGGACTATTCTGAGGTTGTGAAATCTATATAAAGTCTACTGAAGTGCAAGAAATCTATTAAATTGATTCTCAATCATAGTTCTATTTATCGTGTAATATTAACCAGTAAATAGTATGGTATGACCCAGATACTACACTGAGATTAAATATCTATTAGTACCAAATCTATCAAGTTGTACCAATTGGTATCGATTGATATTTGCAATATATGATCCATAATAAAGCAAAAATAAAAATTTCAAAATTTTCAAGAATTAAAATGTAAATATGTTATAATTTTTTAAACATCAATTGACCACTCTTATAATTCGGTTGACCAATGTATTGAAAATATTTTAAATATTGATGGACAAGTCCATTTTAGTGGTCAACTAATTTTTTGACACATTGATTAACTAATGTTACAACTTGACAATTTCCTTTTTCTTTCTTTCTCCTCCATTTTTTTGTCTTTAACTTTCTCTTCATTCTAAATCACCAAATCTCTCTTTCTTGCTACAAATCTCACATATTTGAGTTGAAATCTACACTTTAAACATTTATCTAACTTTAAAAACAAAATTATTTTTCTTAAAACATCAAGCAATTACAAAATTCACTCATTCATCCAACCTTGACTTCCTTCTCTTCTTTAGTAAAATTTCCAATTTTAAGCGAGATTCCAGCAATAAAACAATCCTTTAGCATCCCTTCTATATGTGGATTCATTTCCATTAACTAATTTGAATATTCAGTTGAAATTGTAAATTTCTAAACTTGAAAAATTTGAAATTTTTTAATTTTATAAAATTGTTATGCAATTAATGATCAATTAGTATTTAATTCCTCATTTCTAAAAATTGTAGAAGTTGAATTTCATATAAATTGAATTAAATTTGGATTTGGATAGAATTAGGGTCTTAGAATTAAAAATTTTCAATTTCTATCAAAATTCTTTAAATTTTTTTAAAATTAAATTTATTTTCATAAAATTGAAAGTAAAATTGAACTAGTAAAATCATCAATTGCATGTGATTTTATTGAATTTAGGGTTTTTTCCCAATTTAGATATATACAAATTGGTCTTTTCAAATTTTTATGAAATTATTATAAATTTTTCATAATTGAATATATTTTAATGAATTGAAAGTAAAAAAGCTACTTGAATCATTAATTAAATATATGTAATGACTTATATTTATTTACTAATTACAATTAATTTATTGCACTTAATTAATTGAATTAATTTTTACAAGTAAATATAAGAAAATTCAAGTACTCCATCTAATTGAGTTTCTTTTAAGAGGTTTGATGATCTAATACAGACTCATGGAAGAATTGTTCATAAGATGAGGAAATAGATAATATATTTTTATTATGACAAACATTTAAGAGGTGGGGGAATCACTAGATTGAAGAGACATTTAAAGAGAATTAAGGTAATATGAAACCTTGCAAGAAGCTTAAATATGATGTGAAATGATAGATAAAATTTTTTTAAAAGAGTATCAGGTTAAGAAAGATAGAAGGCAGAGATTGAGTTTTGAAATTGAAAGTGGGAGTTCATTTTATAGTGGTAGACTTGGTGGTGAAGCTACTAATAGTATTGAAGCCGAGGCTTCTACCTAACAACAAGAGAGTGGTTTAAGTACAAGTGATGTGAGAAAAATAAGAAGGCCAACATTTAGTTTTTTAATCTAAGAATAACTTTTTAAGTTCAAATTTCAATTCGTAGTGCACTATAAACAAAAGAAGCAGCTTATAATGTAGATATGACAATGGTTAGCTGGTGATATAATGCAGGTATATCGTTTAATGCAATACAAGCTTATTATTACCAATTTATGGTAAAAGCCATTACCTCTTATATTCTTAGATATATAGCTCCTTCAATTGATGACTACAGAGGTAATCTTTTAAGTAGCTCCATTAATAAAATAAAACAATATTTTAATGAAAGAAGAAAGACAAAGGCTACTTATGGTTATGTATAATAACAGGAAAACTAGAAAACAAGATCCCATTATCAACTTTTTGATTCATTTTATTAAAGGTACAATGTTTTTAAAGTCTATTGATGCATCTAGTCTATTATGGAATACTAATACCTTGTTTGATATTTTTTATGAAATTTTCAATAAGGTTGGACTTGAAACATTGTTTAATTCATCACTAATAAGGATGTTGCTTATAAAGCAGTTGGGAGAAGGTTATAAAACATTTATAATTCTTTCTTTTGAATTCCTTGTCCTTGTGATTGATAAGACTGTATAAAAAGCCAAAAAGGTGACAAAGTTCATCTATAATTATGTATGGATCCTGAATTCAATGATGAGGAATTTCGTAAATGATAGGAACTTATGTCGTCCTTCTATTATATGATTTGCAATTAATTTCTTATCACTTCTGAATTTTGTGTAAATAAGAAAAAGTTGAGATAGATGTTCATAAGTGATAAATGAGTTAATTCTTAATATGCTAGGTGTAATGCTATATTGGAGGTTACCAGGAGCATACTTAAAGATAGTGAATTTTTATCCAATAGTCAATTCGTGATATGAATTTGTGAGCCTTTAATAAGAGTACTTAGTCTGATAGATAGTAATGATAAAGCTATAATGGGACATCTTTATAATGCCATAGAAGGGGCAAAGGAAGCAATAAAGACTAATTTAAAGAATAAATCATGTTGGTACACTCCTTTCCTTTATGTCATTAATGGTAGATGAAAAAGACAACTTTACTCTCCCTTATTTGTTGTTGGGGAATTCATAAATAAAGGTATACAAGGATAATTGTGGTGATTTTGGGCCACTATAATAATACAACAAAGAGATAAACTCAATCTAAGTATATATGTCTTTACTTTTATTACTTGTTTAAAATTAATCATTACTTCATTTTATCTATAAGATGCTTTTGTGGTTTTACAATTGCTTGATGGGTGTTTTTGGTTGCTCTAACAATAAATAATTTCAAATAAATCAATCTTTTAAAATGCAAATCAAAATCAATTCAAGACTAACTGTTACAACAATTCTATCGATCAATAAGTAATCAAGTGAAGTATTTTAAAGACTCTGAATTTCAAACTTATAAGCAAAATTTAAAGAGTATTAGGTTACTTAGATTACTATTATCTAGAGAACTCAAGACTGTAATTAATGAGAATTCAAACAACTAAATTAACCTAAAATCTTCCCCTCAATGCAAAGGAATCTAGATTGCCTTAAAGATTACCAAATTTAATAATTAGGTAAGGATTAGCCTTTTAATGATTAAATTGAGTTATGAAAGGATTGAAATGTGTAATCTAGGACATCTTCACTAAATCAAGATAATGCTATAGTTAAAATAATCCCTTATCTTTAATGAACCTAAATTGAAGTTTGGTCATTCATTAATTTTAGGCATTAGGCTTAAAATTCAAGAAGTTTAACAACAAAAAAAAACCCTTATTTCTAGGCTAAAACTCTTATGATTAGTTAAAGTTTTGACATTTATTAATTAAAATCATGTTGTCTATTGATTTATCCAATAATTAAGATAGATTTCTCATATCCTTATCGTCTAATGATTTTATCTTAAGTGGTCAATTTTAAACAAGCATTAAGTATTCAAAGAAATAAAGATTATCATCCAACATGCTATAGGAACTCAATTAAAGCATTTAATAACATGTTCTTAGCCAAAAATCAAATTAAAATATATAACAAAGAATAATAAAGATCAAACTTAGACAACATGTTCTTGCATATATGTTAGCATTATACGTGTCTACCAGAGATTCAATCATGTCAAGTTTAAGCCACGTCAATAAGATGAAGGCATGTGATCATGTTTCCTAATTTTATGGCCATTTTCTTTCATAGCTCCTTCTTTTCAGTTATGTTACTATTTTTACAGTTTATTTTCTTTCCATGTTGTTAAGAGGTTAGCCTTCACTTTCCCATGATTTCCTATTTTTATGGTAGGTTATTCCACTGCTATGTATTTAAAGGGGGCCAAGTAAATAAGAAGGTATCAAGAATTTAATGACAGTTTCAGGACTTTAAACTCCAGAAAATGCAGGTTCTCTTAGAGGAATCTAAACTTATAACTATAAGTCACCAAAGGAAATCTCCTTTTCATTCATCAAACAATACCCAACCCTTACATAACCATAATTATCATACACCTATAACTAGATCTATCTCCTGGAAACATAATAATTCTGTATCAAAGAGAGGGGTTTTGGGAGACGCTATTCAATAACAACTCGGCCAATTATTAAAATTATTCCAAGAGGAGCGTGCAGCTAATCTTGTTCAATAAGAAGCATTTTCGGCTCGTTTAAATAAGCTTGCCCGTGATCTAGCTTCTTCCAAAGTCCCATCAACCCCAATAGAAGAGGGCAGGAACAATCGAACATGCAAGCGAAAAGAGGTGGTAGAAGCGTCCAGTTCAGAATCTTTAGGAGGTAGTTCTGTCATAAAATTCACCAGATGGAATTTTCCTCATTTCAATAGCCAAGAGGATCCTTTAAGATGGCTGAGCTATTGTGAGCATTTCTTCTGTCACTAGTAAACACCAAATGAGGAGAAGGTCAGCCTCGCCTCCTTCCACTTAGAAGGGAATGCCTAGCTTTGGTTCCTTCAAATGAAGGCCGATACACCACTGCTCACTTAGGAGTAATTCTCTCAACAATGTCATCTGTGATTTGTCCCTCTAATATGCAGCTATAAGCTGGTAGAATTGGCAAAATTATAGCAACGAGGATCTGTTGTTGACTATTAGGAAAAGTTTAAACAGCTTATTTCACGAGTTGGGACCTTGACACAGGTCCAAAAAATTAAGCTATACATAAGTGGCCTTGCTGGCTACATTGTGGTGGAAGTTGAGCTTCATGACCTGCTTGATCTTGCCACAGTTATGAGCATGTCTCAACTTTACGAGCCCAAGAATCAACCCATCGAGCCCCCACTTCAGTTACGACAAGCAAAAACTTTTGAATCATTACCTAACACTCGTTCTAGAATTTTGAAATAATTGAATAAGGCTGAAATGGAAGAGAGGCGTCTCAACGACCTTTATTTTAATTCTGATGAACAATATATGAGAGGGCATTAATGCAAAATGCTCTTTCAGATTGAAACTGTGGAGGAAGAGGAACATGATGATGTGATAGAACCCATTCAAAATCCTGAACCACCAAAAATATCACTAATAACCATCATTGGCATTAGTCCTTCACAAACTATGCGACTGAATGGCAACATTCATGGACACCCAGTTTGGGTTTTGGTTGACTCTGGTAGTACTCACAACTTTATTAATGCCAGGTTGTTTCATTAATTAACATTCCAATTCAGAATCACGTAGGGTTGCAAGTAATAGTGGAAATGGTGAAAGAATTAAAAGCCCAGGACAAAGTAAGGTTGTTCCCCTTTAGTTAGGAAACCATTTTTTTCTCTATCAATTTATTTATTTTATCTCTAAGTGGGTTTGACGTGGTGTTAGGTGTCAATCAGTTAAAAACCTTGGGACCTATTTCATCGGATTTTTTTGGACATAAGTATGTCTTTTACTAACTATGGAAGACAAGTGGACTTATAAGGCATTAAGAAGAGGAAAATCATGCAAAGGAAAATTATGACCAAGAGATATGACAGGTTCTTTATGACTTTGCTTCAATCTTTAAGGAGTTGATATGACTTCCACCCTCCCAGAGATGTGATCACAGAATACTCTTGGAACCAAGAGCAAAACTAGTGGTGGTCCAACCCTATTGATACCCGCATGCCCAAAAGGAGGAAATAGAGAAACAATGTTCTACAATGATGCAACAGGGATTAATTTAGCCTAGCCATTCACCATTCTTCTCCCTTGTACTACTTGTCCCTAAATCTGATGGCATTTAGAGACTGTGTGTCGATTATAGAGAATTAAATAACAAGACCATCAAGGATAAATTTTCAATTCCAGTGATTGATGAACTATTAGAAGAACTATTTGGGGCCAAATATTTTTCCAAATTGGATTTGCAACAGATTTCCATCAAGTACGAATGCATGCAGCCGATGTGGAGAAAATGAAATTTCGCACCTACCATGGCCACTTTTAATTCCTTGTCATGCCTTTTGGGCTCACAAATGCTCCATCAACTTTCCCAGCATTAATGAATGAGGTATTTCAGCCTCATTTAAGGAAATTTGTACGTGTGTTTTTTCATGACATTCTTGTCTACAGTAGAACTTAGGTAGCGCACCTCTATCACTTAGGCATTGTCTTCAAATTACTTACAAAGCACCATCTCATCCTTAAGCAATCAAAGTGATCCTTTAGACAGATTAAGCTTGCTTACTTAGGGCATATCATTTATGTTGAAGGTGTTTCTGTAGATCCTAAAAATATTACTACAATTATTGATTGGCCCAAAACTCTAACCATTCAGGCTTTGCGGGGATTTTTAGGCCTCACCTGTTATTATCTTATATTCATCCACAATTATGGTTTTATTGCTACACTACTCACTGCCATGCTCCGTAAAAATTGTTTCAATTAGATAGCCCACTCCGAACAAGCTTTTACCAACCTTAATATGGCTATGACAACTGCACCGATGTTGTCTCTCCATAATTTCTCTAATACGTTTTATATTAAGTGTGATGCTTTTGACACAGGAATAGGTGTAGTTAATACAAAATGAAAATCCAATTGCCTTCTTCAATAGGGTAATGGCAACATGCCACAAGTATCTTTCGGCGTATGAGAAGGAACTTATTGGCTTTGTTAAGGCCATCAAACACTGGCGCTCATACTTGTGGGGAGTGTTTTTTATAGTTTAGATAGATCACTATAGCCTGAAATTTTTGTTGGAGCAACGTATTCTCACACCACCGCAACAACACTGGCTTGGTAAAATCATAGGTATTCCTTTTCAATGGAATGCAACGCTGGCTGTCATAACATTGTAGTAGATTCCCTTTCTCGGTGAGACTTAAATGAAGTAACCCTTTAGCCATATCCATACCACGGTTAAGCTTATTTAATGCAATTCGCTATTAGCAGAAAAATGACCCTCCACTCTAGCACTTAATCAACAGTGTCCAGCAAAGAATAGCGGTAGAAGCATGGATCTTTAAGCAAGACCTTCTCTTTTACAAAAATTGAGGGCACTTAGTAGTTAACTCTATCTCCATTCAAATGGTTTTGACAGCACTTCATAATCAGGGTTAAGAGGGATATCAGAAACCCCGTTTTTCGCATTGCCAAGGATTTTCATTGGACTGGTATGAAAAGACATATGTAAGATTTTGTTAGGTCATGTGCAACTCGTTAATGGCACAAGGTGGAGACATTGCAATCAGCAGGGCTACTTTAACCCTTACCGATCTCACAACAAATATAGACAGATATCTTTTTAGACTTTGTTGATGGCTTACCAACATCACATGCAAAGAATTTTATCTTGGTGGTTGTTGATTGCTTCTCCAAATATTGTCATTTGCTACCCTTATCTCATCCATATATTGTTGTAAGTGTTGCCTGTCTTTTCTTTGATAATATCTTCAAATTGCGTGGCCTATTAGAAACTATAGTTAGCGACAGGGATGTCACCTTTACAAGCCTCTTCTGGAAAGAACTCTTATGACTCAATGGAACCAAACTATATTTTAGTTCAGCTTACAATCCCTAATCTAATGGCTAAACGGAGGTCGTTAATAAAACTGTGGAATTATATTTGTGATACTTTATACTAGTGCTCATCCTATTAAATGGATGGACTGGTTAGCTTGGGCTAAGTATTCTTACGACATAAGCTTTCACTTTTCTTTGCGAGTTACCCCTTTTAAAGTGATTCATGGGTGTCCACCACACTGCCCTCGTATCTCCAAGCTAGATGTTTTAGATCAATCTTTGCACTCATGAGATGAGATTTTGCAATCCTTATGACAAAATTTACTAGGTTCTCAACAAAAAATGAAAGCTATCTATGATGCCAAGCATCGTAAGGTGGACTACAATGTTTAAGATAAGTTTCTCCTTCATCTTCAACCATACCACCAACTCTCTTTGGTTACTGGTCATCAATCCAAGCTGTGGCCCAAATTTTATAGGCCATTCACCATCTTACAATGAGTGGGACCCATGGCCTATAAATTGGATTTACCATGTACTACAAAAATCCATCTAGTATTTCATGTCTCTTGTTTAAAACCATTCCATGAAGGTGACTAATTGGTGAAGACTGCACTACCCTTGCATATCCCTAAAATTTGCTAACCTCAACCACTATCAATCCTTGATCATCGTAGTACCTGCAACAGTCAAGAGGTTCTCATATACTGGTAAGGCACTTCACCAGTAAAAGCTTTCTTGGGAATCTATTACTTCTATGCACCAAAGGTATCCTGATTTTTCGAATGAGGACAAGCGAGATTTGGAGGGAGGGAGAAATGTTAGCACTACATATGTCTACCAGAGATTCAATCATGGCAAGTTCAAGCCACGTCAACAAAATGAAGGCATGTGATAATGTTTCCTAAGTTTATGGAAATTTTCTATCATGGCTCCTACTTTTCAGTTCTGTTGCTATTTTAGTAGTTGATTTTCTTTCCATGTTGTTAGGAGGTTAGCCTCCAATTTCCCATGATTCCCTATTTTTATGGTGGGTTATTCCACTATTATATATTTAAAAAGGGTCAAGTAAAAAAGAAGGTATCGAGAATTTAATCATAGTTTTAGGACTTTAAACTCTAGAAAACTTAGGTTCTTTTAGAGGAACCTAAACCTATAACTATAGGTTGCCAAAGGAAATCACCTTTTCATTCATCAAACAATACCTAACCCCTACATAACCACAATTATCATAGACCCATAACCAAATCTATCTTCTAAAAATATATTAATATTTGAAAATAAACAGTAAGAAACAGGTGATTTAAGTATTTAAAATGAACTAAATGAAACTCTAAATTGTAATACAGCCTTCAATTACATGTAAAAACCCTTTGAATCTCTAAAAACAACTTGAAATTACCAAATACAAAGCTATAAATGAAAATAAAAACAAAAACCTAACCTAGAGAAAGAAGAAGAAAATCCTAACTAAAGAACTGATTTTGGCTGCCTAAAACTAGTTCTTCATGCAGGAAAATAGCTTTTGAATGTTAATATATATGTCTTCTACAAGTTAAATGCAAGTGGAGCAAGTTGCAGCTGATTTTTTTTAGAGATCCTATTGGAAATTTTGAGAAAGCTACTTAAAAAACCTTTGAAAAGGAAATAAGTGGCATTGTTAAAGTCCCACCATTCAGCTTCTGGAGAATACTTCATTAGTGGTTCTACAAGTTAAATATGGGTTGAATTAAACCATCATTTAACTTCTGTTTTTTGATATTTTTGCAGATTTTCCATTTTTCATCCTTTAAATTGCAAATCAAACATGTCTAAAGATAATTAAGTAATTAAACATCAATTTTGGGGCAAATGTGCATCAAATATCATTGGAAAACACTATAGATTATGCACCTAACAATGAGATCAATTTGGAAGCAGTATTCTAGAATTGTAAAAGTTTTCTATTTGAATTCTTAGTTAATGTGTGAGTGCTAATATGAAAAATTCATCAATTATAAGAAGAGGAATAGATTAGAACACAAGAGATTAAATGATTTAGTCTTTATTAGATACAATTGAAAGCTCCAAAAAAGCTATATTGTAATGTTATTGTTATTAAGTTGAATATAATTTTTCATATTTCCTTAATAATTTAATTTAATTTAATTTATTACAACTCTTAATAAAATAAGTAGTTCTAAAGATAAGATTTTCCTAAATCATATTAATATTTTAGCGGATTTGATTTTAAGGAATAAAGTCTTATCGATAAGAGTAAGTTGAAAGATAATCTTGGTTAGAAGAGTATTAATATTTTATATGGTGCATTGAAACTAAATGATGGTGATGATAAGACTCATCTTAATGATGATGAATTTATACCAAATGAAAATTAAAGCTAATATGATTTGAGTAGATATAACATAAAATAAGGATTCAATTTTATTATTATTTTACTTATATTTGGTATACATGTTAAATTTTTTATAAGCTATATAAATATAAAACTTCTAACTATAAGTGTTTTTATTTCAAGGTTCAGTTCTACTTTATAGGATTCCTCTACAAGGGTATTATACTTGTTACAATGTTTATGATTTTATCTGTTGTTCTTATTTTATGATGTTTTGATATAACTAATTATAGTTTTATGTATTGTTCTTGATTTATGATGCTTTGATATAATTATATTTATATTATATTTGGATTGAATATTTTTATTATATTAATTCATATTGTTATTTATTTAAGAAATATATGAAAATTAATATTAATAGGAATGAAAAAATAGTTGTTATTATATCACATTTATTGTATTATTATTTTTTAAGATATGCTTAAAGTAAAATTAACCTCTATATAGTATAATATATTGAGAGACTATTTTAAATTTTTCATAAAATTAAGGGATTATTTCACAATTTAAAAATGTTGTATATTACGATATCCAATATTGATTAATATTGATATAACACTGTTATAAATCTAAATCTGGTACTGATATGGTGCTAATATTCATAACATTGTTGCTATTCTAGTATTCATAACATTGCTCTCAATAACTAATCATTAAGTACCTTGGTGGTTTTATCATTTGATATCTAGGATAGATAAAAAGAATACAAGATATTATAATAGAGTTTGTACGATTGCTAAAAAATGACTTGCTACAATGTTGAAGGACTCATAAATCTATCATTGTTCCCAATATATTGGGTACATAAACAGATAAGAACACTAATAGTTCAAGTCAATTTTTAGATCAGTTATAACATAACTTATATAAGCATGTGTATTAATCTTATAAAGCCAAAATTTAAATAAACCAATATATATGTTTTTTCAATATAAAATGTCTGTTAAAATGTTCTTTAACTGCCAACCATTTAAATGTCATTACCCGATATAACTGTTATAATTGTCAACTACTATTGCATGCAACATGTAGTTAGGATAATTGTGGACTTTCTAAAATCCATATAGTATGTTGCAACTTAAGAAATGAAATTGTGCACAAGTTTGAAGTCATAAATTATTTAGCACCTGTATGTCTAACTCCTTACTTTAGTAAGCTACTAGTAAGTCTATCGCAAATCACTAAATAATAAACCTAATTATACCTTACTATATAGTAGGGTGAGTTAAGGTCCAATCCACATGGAGTTAGGGAGAATTCTAGCTATTCTTAATGTTGCGAAAAAGAAAAGGAAAAATAAAATAAAAATCCTTGAAATCTTTTAAACTTAAAAACAAAAAAGGACAAGACAATAAACAAAATCAAAATAAATAAGCATAAGTATTACACGTCACTTAGACATTTTGAGTTACAAAACTTATCCGTTTCATAAATTCGTGTGTAGACTGTAG
>JAOXYD010006940.1:0-15363 GCA_028565735.1 Pinacopodium congolense | reverse complement strand
GTTAGAGTCTCATCCTAATTTAATTGATCTTGAGTGTCCTTAACAAACCAACTAAATTAAAATTAGGTAGATAAAATTTATCAATCATATCTCATATGACTATTAGCCAAAATATATTTTATATGTTATTCCTATCTTTGCCTTTAAATTCAAATGATCATGAGTGTGTTCATCCAAATCATACAAATTTAGTTAAGTAGGAACTATCATTGTAAAACTAAATATATTCAAGTTAAAATGGCCTTAAATGTGCTCAACAAGTCTAACAATAAATAGAACTCTAGTTTATTCTTATAACAGTTGAAGACAACAATTATGTTATCAACATAGATTTAATATTTAATGAGGAATTTTGCCTTTTAATGGTCTCATCATATACTAATTACATGTAAAATATCATATATAGACATGTAATTTGAAAAGCACACACACACACACACACACATATATATATTAAATACATATATTTAACCTGCACTTCATATACATGTAATCAAATTATATGTACAAAACAATCAAGCTTCTTTTAATTCTACTTATTGATCTATCTATAATTTAAAATAATATTTCCATCTCTTTAGAAATATTAAGTTAAATTAGACTATTGATTTCTCAATAAATTGAATTCTTATTTCAAATTTAATTGAAAACTATTTCCAATTTTCTTGGTTCTTTTAATAAATTCAATTGAAAATTATTTTCAATAAATTTCTCTTTTTTATTTATTTCAATTTTAAAAATCTCTTTTCATAAATTAAATAAATAAAACATTCTAATCTCATTTAAAGCATTATTTTCTAATCTGATTAGAAAACTATTTTTCTAAAAATACTTTCATAATTAAATAAATCATCTTAAATTTAATTAAAAAGTCCTTTATACTTTATTTAGAGACTTTCTTAATTAATTAGAAAACTAATCCTTAATAAATTAAAAAAATCTTTTATAATAAATTAAAGAAAACCCCTTTTAATCCTTAATAAATTAGAAAACTCTTTTATAATAAATTAAAGAAAACCTCTTTTTAAAATTAAAAATGAAAAATTTTTAAATTTTAACTAAGAAAATTATCTTTTCTAATAAATCAAGAAACTTATTATTCAAATTATTAAAGAAACAATTTTTAAATAATAATCACTCTCAAAATAAAATAACAATCTTAATTTATTTCAATTAAATTGAAGCAAAATTAATTTAATCAATAAACATCTTTCTCAATTAAACAATGAAAATAAATTTTCCTAAAATTGAGGAGTCAAATTAACTAATAATTTCAATTTAATTTAAAATATAATTAATTATAATTCTAAAAAATAATTTTCTAAAATTTTAATTAAGAATCAATTTGATTATTAATTTTAATCTAATTAAAAAAATCATTATTATAATTCTGAAATTAATTTTGAATTTAAAACCACTTTAAATTCTATAAAATATTTCTATTTTGGTTTAAGGATAATCTTAGAATATACTATCCTAATAACCAAACATTCCTTATTCCAGTACTAGGATACCTTATCTATATGTCCAAACAGGCCTCTTCTTCATCATTAGAAAAACCCTAATCTGAAAAACAGAAAACCTAGCCGTCACCTTCTTCTTCAACCTTAGAGACCCTAGGTTCATCTTAACCCAGCCGCCGCATGCTCTTTCTTCTGCAGCTGCCGCCTCCTTTCAGCCAACGCCCTCTTGTCGGCCGCCTATTCTTAACCATTGCCGCCAGCCACGACCATGATTTTCCAGTCATCTACTGCCTCGCCACCAATGGCAACCTTTGCCGTCGGCGTTAAGTAGACTACCATTTTGGCAGCAGTCGCAGGGGAGAGACTCAACAACAGCCAGATCTGCCTTCTGTCGCCGATTACTGCCTTACATGGCCGTCACCACCACCATCTCATGTCACAGTCGCGACTGCCAGTGAGAACAGCATGAATAGCTCATGTTACAGTCGCCACTGCATGGAGTAGCATCCGTTACCGGCGACAGTTAGTGGCCAAGAAGCCGCCATGACTCCACGCCGTTAACAAAAGTCCTAGATTAGCTTATTTTATTGATGGTTTTCAAAGTTGATACAAATTAAATCTATCATTATTAAATCTATCCAGGAATAACGCATAAAAGGTTTCCTAGTATTTCCAGAAAACTCAAAAGGGCAAAGAATGATTCGGGCTGGCTCGGTGGTAGCAATTGGCAAAATTCTTGTAGAACAATTCCAGAATATTTCCAGAAATACAAAAGCAAAAACAAAAAACACTTATTGCTCTCTAGTTTCAACAGCGTTAATTAACCATTAAGGAAGCAGAAAAAGGGACGGCAACATAATTATATTTCAGAATAATTCCAGAAACATCAATGCAAATGCAGCAGAAAACGATTTCTAGAAATACAAAACGAAACACTTTCCATATTTTATATTAACAAAGGGTCCTTTTCAGATATGATGTTGCAACATCTTGCAATTATAAATTCCACAACATTAGGTCAATAACAATCAAATAATAATTTTGTTAAGTTGTAAAATAAAAACCACTTTGACTATTAAGAAATTGGGAAGCAATCATATTGCCAATAGAAACAAAACAAAATAATTTTTATTCAATTTTTTGAAAAATAAAATTACATTAAATTATAATAAAATTAAATTTAGATTAATGTTTTATATCGTATTATGAAACTTGATTCATATTTTTATCTTCTTAAATCTTGTTACAAGAATTACTTAAATTATACATATGTTTGACTTTTAATGGTATCTATAAATCAACTTTTAAAAAATTCATCAATTGAGAAGAAAAAATTGAAGAGTGCTAACTTTTCTTATGTTTTTTTATATAAAATAAATAAGATCTTTCTTAATATTAAGATCAAATAATAATTACAATTAAAGTGAATCAAATATCATATATTTGACCATGAAGTTTTTAAAACTTTACAATTAAATCTAACTTAATTAATTTGCTCTTTTCGGTTGATTTATATATGTAGCCTATTAAGCTTTTAATATATTGAAAATGATTATAAATTATAATTATAATTCATACTTAGAATTAAATAAATTAAAACTCTTTTTAATTTATCTTTTATTTTTAATTAACAATTTATAATCATAAATCAAAATTAGCATTTAACAACACGTCATGACTACTCAAATATTAGAAATGTCAAAGTGGTTTTGACATAATCTATTTATACATAATTTTTCTGTATAATTCAATCCTTTAATCATACAATGCTCCGATTAGATATAGAGTATGAAATTAGTATCTTTTTTATTTATTTCTAATCATATTAGTTCTCCATTAATAGTAATTAATTTTATTAGTGACATTTGAAAACTCTTTTCAAAGTGTCATTGTATATTGGTTAAGGATTTCTTAAATCAATACAAATTATGAATAATAGATCATTCTCCTTAATTATTTTAAGGTGACAAATTATATATTGATCACTTAAATATCTTCATATAGTTTATACTACATTCAATAATTATGGAATGGACTATCTATGACTATAATAGATCATAAGTGGTATTAAAATATAATAATCTCTATACAAAACAACTTTGGTAATCTTTTAAGTCATAGGATTATCTATACAATACTTAAGTAATGCTCTATATAGAATTCTTATATCAATCAGTTCAGTGAATTTATTCTCTAATAAGTATCTATACGTTTGCTCAAGTATCATCATACTTTAATCAATAAAATTGACTATTTCCTCCATAAGAAAAAATATAATGTGCGCTAATCTTTCTTTTTTATTAATGTCTAGTTTTAATAAAATAACGAATAGAAACAATTTAAGAATAATATTTAATTACTATATGATTGTTATAATTATGATATCAATCATAATTTTTCTTATAAAATATATTTATTTCATAAATTTTATCTTAAGCATTAATTAATTAAATAATTATATATAAGATAAATAATATTTTTAATAAAAATATGCCAAAAATTTACAATTAATCAAATTGATTGCAGGACATAAATCAGTACCAGATACTTCTATCAAAGAAAATGTAATCTAGGCTTATTACCGAAAACTAAACCACTGGAGCTACATTTGTGAATATTCCCATGAATCCTAATGTCAGGCTTATAGCCAGTAAGAGAGTTATCTTCTATTCAACTAATCGCCGAAACTTGGTTTGTAAGTTCTTGTACCTGATCGTTATCGCACCTAGATTTGCCTTTCTCTGAATGTGGTCATCAGTCCAGAACTTCATATGTTGATCACATAGTATACGCTAAAGGTACTGTTTGCCATGACTCCTGTATTTTGACGACACAGATACTAATATATTGGATATAATGTTCTTTATAGTCTGAACTGACATTCCACTTTAAATTATGCGTATGGGAAATTTTTGATATTGTGTTAAATAAGGAAACGAATATTATAACTCATTCTAGCATAAAGAGATAGGATAATCATACATACATACATACATATATATATATATATTGACAAGTGAGTTATATAGATTGAGAATTATCCACTTCGACTTTATATAAATTTATGAGAATGGTTTTGTAATATTTATATATCTATATTCTTATTAACATAGAATTTATGCGAGATAAAGCAAGTTGTTATTTCATGAAAGGAAGAATTAAATTCTAAAAATTGATTGTAATATTCCGACTTTACATATCAAAAATACTAATCTTTTAATTAATACTTTTGAAGACTTTGAGATTGTAATTTCTTTATATTAAATTCGAAATCAATAATATATATTACATCTTTAAGAAGGCGTTTGTAATTACATTACAAACATTATTATTTCATCAAAACAATAATTGGAAAACAATAACATATATTACAACTTTAAGAAGACGTTTGTAATTATATTGCAAACAATATTATTTCGACAAACACAGTAATCATATTTTAAATCGATTAATGAGTCCAAAATCTTTGCAGATTACATATATTCGCGTTGTTTAGGAATCAACATATTCAAGAAGCTCCACATAAACATTGGTAGCTTTGTTCTTGTTGTTTATCAATGATGACAACCTTTGACCAGAGGAATATGAGAGGAAGAAAACAAGTTGATTCACAACATCAAAATTACGGAAAATACGAGAACAATGGAACTTTCATGAGAAGATACATCCTATCCTAAGTTCACTCGTTTATAACAACTCCAATAGCAGGGGGTGAGCCGCCGCCTGAAACAAACTTATTTTCAATGTTTATGGAACTTGAAGTTTGTCAGCATCAGTAATTAAGCGGAAGCCGATTTGGTATAAAATCGAATGCCAACAGCCAAGCCCAAGATTCCAAGGGGAACGAGGAACTGGAGGAGCCTGATGATGAACTCTGGGGTCTTGTCTTGGTTGTAATGAGGCTGCTTGGGAGGAGAGTAGTTGACCTTGGTGGGTATGGTAGATGTATCAATATCGCCTACGTAGAATTCATCCATCATTGCTCTTGCACTGGTGCTGTGCCCAACATCTTCAAAATCATCAGTAGCATCCTTCCCTATAATATATAAATCCAGAAATCATATACATAGCACAATCCAGAAATCATATACCTAGCACATCTCAAAGTGACTATCTTCAATTTGAACAAAACCAGTATGCCTTCATACCCGTGGCTGACAACAAGACCTCGTCACCACCAGGATGGTCCTCCAAAAATTTTGTCACATCATATACCTGTTCACAAAATTTAAATTTGGAAATCAAGTGTTACACTTTTAGAAGATACAGTTTGATGCCAAAGCTCAATTTGTCTATTATAAGTATCGATAATTCAAATTCAATCTCTCTTTTCTTTTCCTTTCCGAATAGCAAACCTATATAGATAGTAAGGAAGTGCTTTAATACATTTTGTTCCACCAGACATCCGGGCTGCAATAGTGGACAAATACATTGTTGAATTGCATCATTTGGATGTTAAATGAGGCCGCTAGGCTTTTGTATCATATTATAATATGACATACTATTTCGAGCAGTTTCAAGATCAGATAGTTTTAGGTTTCAACCATGACAAAACATAGGACTAAAAGAATAGTTTTAGGTTTTAACCATGACAAAACATAGGACTAAAAGGATCATAAAACACTCTATCTCTGTTATGCAAAATAACAGAGGAGAATAAAATAGAGAATACCATTTCGCCAAAAAGCAACAGTCAAATCAACAAGATCGCAGCTAACATAAAAAGGAGGAATAAAATTGAGATTTCATGGCTTGCTTAAAATCCAACTTCAAGATAATCAACAACTGTGATTTGTGTTAAGAAAGCTTGCTGATAAGTAAACCTTTCTATACATTATGTGATCAATCAAAGAAGGACTATCTACCAGTTTATACCTATTCAAGTTCATGCAAGTAAGGAGAAGAACAATAAATCAAATTTTGTACGCAAACAATAAAGACAAATATTCATATTGATTATCATAAAGGGCAGATGAGAAAGCAGTAGTACGGTGATCTCTAATTAAATTTGAAATTGGCAATGAAGTTGGGAGATAACATAGACAACCAGAAAGGAAACGCATCTCGAACCGAATAACAATCATTTCATGAAATCCCTAATCAAATATTCAAATACGAACGAGAACCCAGATACCAAAAACAGCAATGTCCAAAGATCCAGCAAGCAAAAGTGGGTAAATCTGATATCTCCAATCTATTATTATACCAAGTGAGTAGTAGAGAAAATGGCTCACAGATAGATTTGGATCGCGAAACAAAAGACCACATACCCTGCCTTGAATAACAAGCCAACAATCATTGCGGTGGCTGTGCTCAGAGACCTCAGCTAAGGTGAAGATCTTTGATTCACCGCCCATTTGATCACAAACCGAAAAACACCAACTTTGGCTTCTGGGAGCGAAAGAGAATTGTTTTCGTTTTCGGTCTAAGACCCAACAAAGCTTTGAGTGGATTTGTACACAACTACAAAAGGAGACAGAGAAAGCAACGTCAACTGAAAATCCTGGGTAGGTGTAGGGGTGAGATGGCTGAGTCACCAACCAAACCTTTCTATCATTCTAATTTTGAGTGGGACTACTAACCGTGTTTCTTTGCTATTTTTATTTAAATCAAAATACGATATTTGATACTGGGTCAATTACACTGAATTTTTAGCTTAATCATACGTTAATTACATTGATCTTTTTTGAATTTTTTTAAATTTGAATTATTTATTTTTATTTTTTATGTTTTAAAAATTATTATTTATCTATTATTATATAAGTTCTTTTATTATACTATCCCAATTATTTTTTCATTCATAATTTCAAAAGGACATTATATTAAAATTTAAAAATTTTAATACTATATTATATTAAGTAAAATAAAAAATCTTTTTAATAGTCAAAATCTAATTTAGTATTGAAAATTTTTATGTGAAACACCTATTCGAATTGAACATTGTTAAAGAAGTTTCTGTATTAATTTAATTGACGAAAATTAAATCACCAAACATTTCAAGAAGATTTCTAAAGATTATCGCCGTAAAATCGGCTATATTTATTTATCTACTGTCCAAATTTTAATTCAGTCTACTTATCAAGATGGAATCGATTCAGCTATCAGACTAGCAGTATTAAATGAATGAATGAATAGTCATAATAATCAAATTATTGCTATTATGAATAGTAATATTGCTTATAAGAAAATTAAATTTAATACTTGACTCAAACTCAATTTTCCATTACAATCTCACGAATTAAATAAATCAATTAAAATTGTTTATAAATTTTATAAAGGAGATCTTACGAATCAGGACAATATCCATTTTCAATTACTTATAATATTAGTTATGCTTTAACTAATTAACTTCATAGTATTGAATTTAAACAAACAGATCGTATATATTTAGATAAATTATTTAGTGATATAGTTAAAGTAGGAATTAATAGGATACCTCAAATTACAAAAGTACCTTCATTTCACCAATCATTTTATCTTCCACCGGAAAGAAATATCTCACTAATAGCTCCCAGACTGTCTTTTTCCCATATAGAACCAGTCAAAGACGAAAAACACCTAAAGAAATCAAAATCATTAAATTAGAGCAACCAATTTCGTTAAAAACACAAAATAGATTAGCTATGACTAAAACTAAAATTATGTGATTAAAACAACAAGTCCAAAAATTAGAAAATTTAACATTACAAATACATCAACAATTAAGATAACAAGAATATAACCAACTAATTACAAATACTTCAACAATTAGGATAACAAGAATATAACCAACCGATCTAAAAGAATATAATCAACCGATCCAAAACTAAACCTATCCAAAAATTGGTATAAGAGCTAGCAAACTTAAATGAATATTATTGAAAAATTAGATCATTTGACATTAAAAATGGATTATTTTGCTCTTCAACTACAAAATTATGAGAAATGATTTCAGCTTGAAGAAAAAATTGATCTATTAATAACACGAATAACTACACTTAATCAAAATATTGAAAATTTATTTATATTAATACATCATACTCATACAAAAGAATATGAAAAATTAAATTAAATTATATCTTATCTAGATGAACTAAGTGCTCAGAAAATAGATCAATTAGATTCTCTTAGTCAACAATTTACTTAATTAAGTCAATCTATTGACAATAAAAAAGAAAAATAAAAAATTATAGTTGAAAAACCATGGAAAATTTAGCAGATGAAATAAAATATCAATTAGCCGAAATTTCTAGATTATTTAAAGACATTCAATTAGAAAAAGAAACCTCACCACACTTAATTATTCCAGTAACCAATCAAAATGAAATTATTTATAATTATGATTTTGACCAAGATTCAATTTATATTGAAAATCCTCCTCCTCCAGAACCTAAAGATAAACAAATTAAAAAAGATACATCACGTAAATCAAGTGTCGAAAAACCAGAACAAAGTCATCGTAATAAATGAACTAGAAATCAACAATATCAATATGAATGGGATTATCAACCAATATTTACTGATGATTATAAAAATTTAAACCATTATGGATATTATCGGAAAGATTCAAAAATTCAAAAATACCCTTCAGAATATACCCCAAAACTAGTATCAACATTAGGATCATATGGCATCCTTGATTTAGACTATGTAACAAATCCATAAAATTTAGTAATTGAATGGGCAAATCGGATTTCTTATACTCATCCAATTAGAAAAACCTTTTGAAAATATGGATTTAGATAAATTTTACAATTTTATTGTTTAATAGTTTTTATTTCGTTATTTAACCACAGTGGCAGAATTAGGAATTTACTTGCTTTTCGAAATGCTCCCTCATTACATAATGCTTTTAGTTTCTTAGTAAAGAAATAAATCGTGAATTTTTTGGCCAAGATTATCTATCTCATGCTCATCAAGTCAGGTATGCAGAACATAAAAGAGCCATTTGGCATCTTAATAATATGAATATCTTTGATTTATATTATTTAGACGAAGTTATATGTGAATGTAAAAAATATTATTACCAATTACCTTTCATGGAACAACGCTTTTATGTAAAAGTCTTGATTAAAAATTACCATACCCCTTAAATGAAACTGTCACAACCTCATTAAATAAAAAATATAACAATGGTATAATGGATAATAATCTAGGTGGAGCTATAACCACAATACGAGAAATATTAACTGAACAATGCTTGGCCATAATATTAAAGAAAACATTAAAACATAATTAACTCTGACTCTATTGTGCTAAAAATACTAAAGTACCCCAACAAAATGGTTGTCACCCTTCTCGAGACTATAGAAAATTATATAAATATCCTAAATTTCACAAATATAATAAGTCTCGACCTTATTGGAAAAAAATATAGATGGAAAAAATATCCTTACCGATTTTCAAAAAAGACATTTAAACCTTATAAAAGATTTTTCTGACATAAAGCATATAGAAAATATAAAACTAAACGATATAATTTAACCAAAAATATTGCTCCCAGAAAAAGAAAAATTGTAAATGTTGGCTATGTAAAGAAGAAGGACATTATGCTAATGAATGCTCTAACAGAAAACAAAATAAACCAAAATACCAAGAAAAATTATACATCTTACAATCTACCTTAAATTCAAATTTAGAACCAATAGAATCTGACTATAATATAGACTTAACTATTGCTTCTCTATATGTTTATGAAATTGAATTAGATGAAATCAAATCGACCAGTTCAGCTGAATCCCAACACAACCTTTATTCAAGTGACGATTTAGAATAAAAAAATTAAATTCATATATAGACACTGGAGCAATTATCTGTTTAGCTGAAAAATATACCCTCAATACTTGGAAAGAATTACATAAACCATTACAAATTAAAATTATAGATGGATCTATACAACAATTATGGTATGTTAGTTATAACACAATATTATTATTGAAAATTATACTTTTATTATTCCTTCTATATCAACAAACTTCAGGAATTCATCTTATTTTAGGAAATAATTTTCTGAAGTTGTATTACCATTTAGTCAGTATTTAACTTGCATTACTCTTAAAACACCAGAGATACTAATGCTCAACCAAAAATCTATTATTTTAAAAATTCTGATTTATCATAATACTTATTATAAAAAATTAAAGTTAATTTCAACAAAACTACAAGAATTACAAAACCATTTAAATTTTCATGATAAAAACCTCACTTCTCTCCAAATGGAAGTTGAATAACTAATTGACCATGTTTGTAGTGAAAATCCATTAGATCCTATTAAAAATCAAAATAACGAATTAATTGAATAAAATTAAAAAACCCTACACAAGAAGTAAATGTAAAAAATAATATTCCTTATACTCCTCAAGATGTAAAAGAATTTACCGAAGAATGTCAAGAGTTATTAGAAAAACAACTTATTTCACCTAGTAAAAGTAAACATTCGTCACCTGCTTTTTATGTCAATAATCATAGTGAACCAAAAAAAGGTAAACGAAGAATGATTATTAATTACAAAAAAAATAAATAAAGCTACCATAGGAGATGCATATAAATTACCTAGACAAGATTATATTATTACAAAATTAAAATGACAAATATGGTTTACTACTTTAGATGCCTAATCTGGATACTAGCAGCTAATATTACATGACAATATAAAACTTTAACTACTTTTTCATGTCCTTCATAAAAACACTATCAATGGAACATCTTACCTTTTGGATTAAAACAAGCAACCGGTATTTATCAATGTTTTATGGATAATAATTTGGCAAATTTAGATGAATATTCATTAGCCTATATAGATGATATTATTATCTTTTCCAATAAAGAAAAAAATGATCAATTTCAAAATGTAAAAACAGTCTTAACCCGTTGTTAAGAAAACAGACTTATTTTAAGTAAAAAGAAGACTAAATTAGCTTAGAAAAATATTGAATTTTTAGGCATACAATTCAAAAATGGTTTCTTAACCTTATAACCCAATATTTTAGAAAAATTACAACACTTTCCTAATCAATTACATTCTATTACTGAAGTACAAAAATTCTTAGGACTATTAAATTACATTTCTGACCAAGGTTTTCTAAAAGATTTAGTAAAAGAAAGCAAACAATTACAATTAAAATGTAGCAAAAAACGACAATGATCATGGAGTGAAGCTGATTCTAGGTTAGTTCAAAAATTCAAAGCTCTTTGTCAATCCTTACCTCATTTATATAACTATACTCCTTGTGATTTATTATTTGGTCAAATAGATTCAAGCAATGATACATGGGCTGGATGCCTTCTAGCAAAATCACCCAAAATGATTTATCAAAGTAATCAACTTCTCTCTGAGAACCCTATCAGTAATCAACTTCTCTCTGAGAACCCTATCAGTAATCAACTTCTCTGTGAGAAGCCTACCAGTATGCTTTTTTCAAGTATACAACGTCCATAGAAGTAATCTAAATATAAGCTTTGTAAATATATAAACGGAACTTTCAGTCCTACAGAACTTAAATATCCTATTCATGAAAAAGAAACTTTAGCTTTTTTAAAAACTTTAATAAAATGGAAAGTTGATTTACTACCTGTGCATTTTGAAGTACAAATAGATTCTCAGTATTTATGTGGTTTTTCACGATACAATATTAGAAGTAATTATAATCAAGGTTGTCTTATTAGATGGTAGTTAGAATTACATCAGTATAGTTATACTATTAAATATATTAAGTCTGCTAACAACTTTCTTGGTTAACCACAGAATGGAAGCAATCATGAACACTATTATGGAAATTGAAGCAAAAATAGCCAAAAAAACAAGAAGAAGTATAGATTACCAAAAACATCTTGCTGCATTACAAAAAGAAATCAACCAATTAGAAAACATTGTCACCATCCAAAAATCACAATTTCCTGAGATAGCCGCTCTTCAACCAATTACTTAGAACCTTCCTATCCAACCACCTATCTCAATTAATCCAACATATCTTAACCTACCAATATCGAAACCCAACACTACAATCCAACTATTGTCTAAATTTTTTTTTTATGTTATCTTTAACAGACCTAATGCAGGTATTTACACATAGTGGCACCATGTAGCCCCATTCGTTACAGGCCAAGCCCAAATTATCCACAAGAGTTACAAAACTAATCCTGAAGCTGATAAAGCCTTAGTCGAAAAGCCAATAAACAACCTTATCTTTGAGGCCTGATTACAAAAAGGCACTCAGCCAACCCAGCACTTCTAGCTCACTCAAAGTCCTCAGTAAGAAAATCAATATGGACCAAATCAACTCTGTTTCTACCAAAGCCTTTGAAGAAGTAGTCCGAATTACACCCGAAGTATTTCTTAACTATTTTACATTAGTCAATAACTAGAATGAAGAACACAAATTACATCAATTTGAACCAGTCAACCGCAGCAAGTTTGGCCGTAAAGTATTTATCCTACCTAAAGTAGATCCTTTAACCATTTTTCTATTATTTGAAACCGGATTTGTTGATATCATTTAGTTACAAAAAATATACCTCCTTTATCATTTTCCACCATCATTCATTACAGCTATTAAACAATACCAAAACCAAGACCGGTTCGCAAAGGAGCGAGAAATGTTCCTTAAAGTATTTAACGATTACCCCTTCTTCAATACACAAGGAAAAATTATTACTCCCAGATTTTCTTTTATCTAGATTGTTTTTAGCAATGGACAAGCACCTGTATTAAACAAAGAATCAACCTATGACTTCACATGGGAATTAATCAACACCTTCAACATCAATTGCCTTGAAGGTATTTTCACAAGTATTCAAAAAATTATGAAAGGATCCCTTTATCACATTACCTATAGAGGAAACAACATTTTGAAGATCTCAACATTCAAGACACCAATACCAGAGCATACCTTAGTCTACAAGCAACAATTTAAAGCACCATTATTGACATTAGATGGGATACTGGCTCCTCTCTCAAAGGACATTAAATGAAAAATCTGCAAGTAAATCAAAGTATACCCCACACATAAGTTTCAATATTATGAAGTACGACAAGACACTCCACCATCATCTCCACTATTAGATGCTGAACCTATCCTTGAAGAAAACGATACCACTCATGCTTACACAGGAGCATAAAGCAATGGATTTTACAAGTGAGTGAAACCAATGGATTTTATCATCTCGATTCTTTAATTTCCAACGACAAATTAGAAAATATTGTTAAAGCACAATCAGATTTAAAATATGGCCAGGATATAAAAATACCTTCCAAATTAAAAAATCTTTTTAATCATCCAAATCTAATTGAATATGGAAAAATATTATATGAAACCCCTACTCAAATTGAACAATGTCAAGGCAATTTCCATATTAATTTAATTGACAAAAATCAAATCACCAAACATTTACAGAAGATTTTTAAAGATCATCGCCATAAAATTGGCTATATTCATTTATCTACTATCCAAATTTTAATTCAGTCTACTTATCAAGATGGAATCAATTCACCTAGCAGACTAGCACTATTAGATGAACGAATGAAGTACCCTATCAATGTGGCTGTTCTGCTAAAAATACTGAAGTACCCCAATAATATGACTGTCACCCTTCTAGAGAATATATCAAATTATATAAATATCCTAAATTTCACAAATATAATAAGTCTTGACCTTATTGGAAAAAATATAGATGGAAAAAATATCCTCAACGATTTTCAAAAAATGCATTTAAACCTTATAAAAGATTTTTCCAATGTAAAGCATATAGAAAATATAAACCTAACCAAAAATATTGTCCCCAGAAAAAGAAAAATTGTAAATGTTGGTTATGTAAAGAAGAAGGACATTATGCTAATGAATGCCCTAACAGAAAACAAAATAAACCAAAATACTAAGAAAAATTATAAATCTTATAATCTGCCTTAGATTCAAATTTAGAACCAACAGAATCTGACTATAATATAGACTCAACTATTACTTCTCTATATGTTTATAAAACTAAATTAGATGAAATCAAATCAACCAGTTTAGCTTAATCCCAACATAACCTTTATTCAAGTGATGATTCAAAATAAAAAATTAAATGAATATATAGACACTGGAGCAACTATCTATTTAGCTAAAAAATATACCCTCAATACTGGAAAGAATTACACAAACCATTACAAATTAAAATTGCAGATCGATCTATACAACAATTATGGTATGTTAGTTATAACAACAATATTATTATTGAAAATTATACTTTTATTATTCCTTCTATTTATCAACAAACTTCAAGAATGCATCTTATTTTAAGAAATGATTTTCTAAAGTTATATTACCCATTCAGTCAGTATTTAACTTATATTACTCTTAAAACACCAGAGATACAAAAGCTTAACCAAAAATCTATTATTTTAAAATTTTCAATTTTTCATAAGACTTATTATAAAAAATTAAAGTTAATTTTAACAAAACTACAAGAATTACAAAACCATTTAAATTTTCATGTTAAAAACCTCACTTCTTTCCAAATGGAAGTTGAACAACTAATTGACCAAGTTTGCATTGAAAATCCATTAAAACCTATTAAAAATTAGAATAATGAATTAATTGAAATAAAATTAAAAAACCCTACACAAGAGTTAAATGTAAAAAATAATATTCCTTATACTCCTCAAGATGTAAAAGAATTTACCGAAGAATGTCAAAAGTTATTAGAAAAATAACTTATTTCACCTAGTACAAGTAAACATTTGTCACCTGCTTTTTATGTCAATAATCATAGTGAAAGAAAAAGAGGTAAACGAAGAATGGTTATCAATTACAAAGAAATAAATAAATCTACCATAGGAGATGCAGATAAATTACCTAGAAAAGATTATATTTGTTAGCCCTATGGCACCCAAGAGGGGGGGTGAATTGGGTGTTTAAAAACTTTTGCGGAATTAAACTTCTTT